>JAFFST010041130.1:0-14918 GCA_022414735.1 Noturus placidus | reverse complement strand
GGGGGGGGGGGAGAGAGAGGGGGGGGGAGGGGGAGGAGGGAGAGAGAGAGAGAGACGGCGTGAGGGGGAGAGAGAGAGAGAGACGGCGTGAGGGGGAGAGAGAGACAGACGGCGTGAGGGGGAGAGAGAGACAGAGGGCGCGAGGGGGAGAGAGAGAGAGAGAGAGAGAGAGGGGGAGAGAGAGAGAGGGACGGCGTGAGGGGGAGAGAGAGAGACGGACGGCGTGAGGGGGAGAGAGAGAGAGGGACGGCGAGAGAGAGAGACGGACGGGGAGAGAGAGAGACGGACGGCGTGAGGGGGAGAGAGAGAGACGGACGGGGAGAGAGAGAGACGGACGGGGAGAGAGAGAGACGGACGGGGAGAGAGAGAGACGGACGGCGTGAGGGGGAGAGACAGAGACGGACGGCGTGAGGGGGAGAGAGGGACAGACGGCGTGAGGGGGAGAGAGAGACAGACGGCGTGAGGGGGAGAGAGAGACAGACGGCGTGAGGGGGAGAGAGAGAGAGGGACGGCGTGAGGGGGAGAGAGAGAGAGAGACGGCGGGAGGGGGAGAGAGAGAGAGAGACAGACGGCGTGAGGGGGAGAGAGAGAGAGAGACAGACGGCGTGAGGGGGAGAGAGGGACAGACGGCGTGAGGGGGAGAGGGACAGAGGGCGGAGGGGGAGAGAGAGAGAGACAGACGGCGTGAGGGGGAGAGAGAGAGAGACAGACGGCGTGAGGGGGAGAGAGAGAGAGAGACGGCGTGAGGGGGAGAGAGAGAGAGAGACGGCGTGAGGGGGAGAGAGAGAGAGAGACGGCGTGAGGGGGAGAGAGAGAGAGAGAGACAGCGTGAGGGGGAGAGAGAGAGAGACTGACAGTGTGAGAGACCGCTCTGTAGTACAGTGCCCTCCACTAATATTGGCACCCTTGGTAATTATGTGCAGGAAAAAAGCGTTGAAAAATTGTTTCATCTTTTGTTAAAAGAAAATCACAAAATTACTCTGACAAACACACACAACACAGGTTTATAAAATAATATCTCTGTTAAAGATAGGTGTGCAACAATTATTGGCACCCTATGAATTCATGTGAGGAAAGTATATTCCCATTAATATTTAAGAAGTTAGCCACGTCTTCGGGTCAGAAAGTCTGGTGTCTGGAAGAGTTTGAAGAAAAAAAGCCTGTACTCTCATCTAAAAACAAACTCGAGTGTCTTCAGTTTCCCCGACACTACTGGACCTTCAGATGGGATCGGGTTCTCTGGTCAGATGAAACCAGAATAGAGCTTTTTGGTAATAAACACAGAGGAGGTTTTGGTACACAGAGAGGTAGACAGATGGAAAAGTTCCTCATGCCCACAGTTAAATATGGAGGTGGAGCTTTAATGTTTTGGGATGTTTTTCTGACAGAGTTCCTGGACATTGTGTTAGGATACATGTCATCATGGACTCCATCAAACATCAACAGATATTAAATGAAGACCTGTCTGCCTCTGACAGAAAGCTTCAAATGGACCGTGGTTGGATCTTCCAGCAGGACAATGATCCAAAACATCATCAAAATCAACACAGAAATGGTTTACTGACCACAACATCAAGATCATGACCATCCCAGTCCCCTGACCTGAACCCCATAGAACACCTGTGGAGTGAACTGAAGAGGAGAGTCCACCAGCGTGGACCTCGACATGTGACGGATCTGGAGAGGTTCTGTATGGAGGAACGTTCTCAGATCCCTCACCATGTATTCTCCAACCTCATCAGGTGTTATAGAAGACTCAGAGCTGTTATCTCGGCAAAGTGATAAACCGGTGTCGTGTTTGCAATTGTTTAATTTTTGGTGTATCTTGGCAACAACAAAAGGATTCTGATTGGACACGGCTGATCTGGAGTTAACAGTTGTACTATTTGTCATGATATCAATAATTCTGCAGTCATTGGCTGGAGCTGGAGGGTTAAGTGTTGAGGAAAATGGCGCACATGTTGATCAGGGTCTGTAAATGAAGGCTTCTGCTGGACTTGCTGGACACCGCGTAGTAACGATGCGTAGTAGTAGCTCTTGGCGTGCTTGATTTGTTCGAGTAAATTGTGCCCTTTATCGGTATAAAATATCAAACCTGTGAACATTGTGAAACATGGAGGTGTTTTCTCATACACTACGTATCGTAACGTCGTCCGTGTTCGCTTCCTCTTCACAGAATGTCATCAGAGGATAAGCGTGTGAATCCCTCTGAGCAAGGAACTTCTCCGCAGAGCAGTGCTGGGGCCACGCCCTCCAGGAGCCCCGCCACCGCGGACAAACGCGTCAGAGGTCGGCCCTGCAGGGACTCCATAAACTCCGCCCTCACATCCAGACCCACACGCAAGTACGTATGAGACACGTTTTCTTTTTTTTTAACCGGTTCTGCTAGGGGGGGGGGTGCCTTTACTTTTTACACTCGCTGAGCTTAATGGGAAGTGATCGAGTGTAAATGAATATCGTTGATGATTTGAGCGTCGTTCCGAGATCTGTCGGATCTTGTAGAGCTGCAGCTTTCGAGAGCTTCTTGGCGTGTTTTATGAAGCCCTGGGAATGCTATGTTCTGATTGGTTCGGATCTTACATACGGCTGCAGTGAGGGGCGGGGCTGAGAGAGACCGAGCGATGGTGGATGATGAACACTAGCTGTGTTTCCATCTGTTTATCCAGTCGTATGATCTGTTAATGCAAAGTCACATGACTCTTTAAAGCGCTGAAGGTGTTTCCATCGTAGTTTCCGCACGCGGCTTCGTATCGAAGTAAAGAACCGATCCGCCGCAGTTGAGCACGCGTGGTGCTTTTGTGTGCGTGTTTGTGTTTCCATCCAGCGTGTGGCGCTGTTGTGGGGTTACTGAAGCCGTTACTGAACAGCGCTGTCTGCTAGCTGTTCCTAAGATCAGATATAAAGACATGCACGTCTATTATTGGTCAAAAGGATTATTATTGGTGTGTGTAGATTTCTTTTATTTTATGGGAATGTTAAGAATCTTCATTTTTATATTTATTTGACTAGGACAGTTTACACTGAGACTTTTTAAACGCACGCTGTGGGACGTAGGAGGTGAACTTGATGTGCGAAGACTGTGTAAACCTGTCTCTGTCTCTCTCTCTCTCTTACTCGGTCTCTCTCTTTCTCGGTCTCTGTCTGTCTCTCTGTCTCTCTCTGTCTCTATCTCTCTCTGTCTCTCTCTCTCTTACTCGGTCTCTGTCTGTCTCTCTGTCTCTCTCTGTCTCTATCTCTCTCTGTCTCTCTCTCTTACTCGGTCTCTGTCTGTCTCTCTGTCTCTCTCTCTCTTACTCGGTCTCTGTTTGTCTCTCTGTCTCTGTCTCTCTCTCTGTCTCTCTCTCTTTCTCGGGGTCTGTCTGTCTCTCTGTCTCTGTCTCTATCTCTGTCTGTCTCTATCTCTGTCTGTCTCTATCTCTGTCTGTCTCTATCTCTGTCTGTCTCTATCTGTCTGTCTCTGTCTCTATCTCTTTCTCTGTCTCTATCTCTCTCTGTCTCTCTCTCTGTCTCTCTCTCTCTGTCTCTCTCTCTCTTTCTTGGTCTCTGTCTGTCTCTCTATCTCTGTCTGTCTCTGTCTCTCTGTCTGTCTCTGTCTCTATCTCTCTCTCTGTCTCTCTCTTTCTCGGTCTCTGTCTGTCTCTCTATCTCTGTCTCTCTCTATCTCTCTCTCTATCTCTCTCTCTGTCTCTCTCTCTGTCTCTCTGTCTCTCTCTCTCTCTCTCTCTCTCTCTCTGTCTCTATCTCTGTCTCGGTCTCTGTCTGTCTCTCTGTCTCGGTCTCTGTCTGTCTCTCTGTCTCTCTCTCTCTCTGTGTGTCTCTCTCTCTGTATGTCTGTCTCGGTCTCTGTATGTCTGTCTCGGTCTCTGTATGTCTGTCTCGGTCTCTGTATGTCTGTCTCGGTCTCTGTCTGTCTGTCTCGGTCTCTGTCTGTCTGTCTCGGTCTCTGTCTGTCTGTCTGTCTCTTACTGTCTCAGTCTCTGTCTGTCTCTCTCTCTCTCTTACTCTGTCTCTCTGTCTCGGTCTCTGTCTGTCTCTCTGTCTCTATCTCTCTCTGTCTCTCTCTCTCTTTCTCGGTCTCTGTCTCTATCTCTGTCTGTCTCTATCTCTGTCTCTGTCTCTCTGTTGCTATCTCTCTCTCTGTCTCTATCTCTCTCTCTGTCTTTATCTCTCTCTCTCTCTGTCTCTCTCTCTCTTTCTCGGTCTCTCTCTGTCTCTCTCTCTCTATCTCTCTCTCTCTGTCTCTCTCTCTCTTTCTCGGTCTCTGTCTGTCTCTCTATCTCTGTCTGCCTCTGTCTCTATCTCTGTCTCTATCTCTCTGTCTGTCTCTATCTCTCTGTCTGTCTGTCTCTATCTCTCTCTCTGTCTGTCTCTATCTCTCTGTCTGTCTCTATCTCTCTGTCTGTCTCTATCTCTCTGTCTGTCTCTGTCTCTCTGTCTGTCTCTGTCTCTCTGTCTGTCTCTGTCTCTCTCTCTCTGTCTGTCTCTGTCTGTCTCTGTCTCTGTATGTCTCTCTCTCTCTTACTCTGTCTCTCTCTCTCTGTCTCGCTCTCTGTCTGTCTCTCTCTGTCTGTCTCGGTCTCTCTCTGTCTGTCTCGGTCTCTCTCTGTCTGTCTCGGTCTCTCTCTGTCTGTCTCGGTCTCTCTCGGTCTCTCTCGGTCTCTCTCGGTCTGTCTCGGTCTGTCTTGGTCTCTGTCTCTCGGTCTCTGTCTCTGTCTCTCTCTCTCTTTCTGTCTGTGTCCCTCTGTCTGTGTCCCTCTCTCTCCCTCTATCTGTACTGTACCATATGTATGTTTTCATGTTGTGACTGCGGTGTAGTCCGGTTGTGTAACACCGTGGTTGTCGCTGTCGTATTAACGAGTGTAGCTCACCTGGATAAGTTGTGTACGCGTCTCTACTCCCGTGTTATCGATCGAGACACTCGACGTCATCATGTGTTGCTGTAGGGTCTGATCACAGAACTGGCACTTTATATTGTTTTCTTTTCTGTGTGTGTGTGTGTGTGTGCGTAGGTAGGTCAGGTTTGCTTTTCTGCCTTCTCCCACTTTCTCATTACAGCACTCGGTTTGTGAGAGGAGAGGCAGATGTGTGTGTCAGGCGTGATGGATAACCTCAGATAACTTTCCATGGAGACTGTGCACGTGTACACCTGTGTGCTTCCTTCCTCCGTGTGTGTGTGTGTGTGTGTGTGTGTGTGTGTGAGAGAGAGACACACACACGGTTAAGAGAAACGCGCTCTGGAGGGGACAGCCGAGTGTGCCGAGGTGCATTAGCATGGAAGAAAAGCTTCCTGAGATGCCACTCTGAAATGGAGGAGGCTGAGAAATATATAAATATATACACCCACCGCTCATCTCTGCACACTGCTTGAAGGCATTTGGTGGGAAATAAATTAAAAATATATATTTGGGAATAAGGCTGCAGTTTTCATTAGTTACAGGAAGGATGTAGGTATCTCTTCTTGGGAAGGTGGAACATTTATTTCAGAGAAATTGATATTAAAAATACACAAAAATGACTTTCTTTCATTGTAAAGATGAATGAATCGATAAGACAGACAATAAAAGGATTAAATCTCGGTGTAGATTCGTAGGATTGCGCCAGTGTGAAGTACGTAAACGCGAAAATAAGTTAATCGTGAAGGATACGTTTCCGTCTGCATCGGACCTTTCTTATTTACTTTCAGAACTTTTAACTCTGGGGGGTGGGGCGGGGGGCGACTTTACATTTATTTATTTATTTATTTATTTATATTCCTATAGAACCTTTAAAATTCTTTGTAAGACCGTTAATTATCCCAGAACCCATTTATGAAGAACCGTATTTCTCGTGATCACTCGCTTATGATGGAGTCAAGTGTACAATAAGAACTCTAATAAATATTATAATGCCTCACACACACACACACACACACACACACACACACACACGCGCGGCGCGCACGAACCCAGTGGCTCTACAGCCCCTTTCAGCCCTTTAGGATCGGGCGATATGATCCAAATATCATGCGGTGATACCTGAAGACATTTAAACAAATGTGTGTCATGATGTACGGGTTATACAAAGAGCCTCCGAGTGTTTTATTGTGTGCAAAAACCAATTATTAAACACTGAAAAGAGACCAATTTAAATCAAAATGACCTTTTTAAAGCCAAAAAAAGAAATCAATCCCCTCTCTTTTTTTTTTTTTTTGGACTAGAAATGTTGTAAAGAGAGTCATGACACTCGATCTTTTAATAATTGTCTACGAGATGATGAATGTAGATGATTTAGCACTGAAAAGCAGAAGAAAGAGTTTTAAAACATCCGTAAACATTCGCAAGAAGTACAAGTTCGCATTTTTTTTTAAAGATCATGTTGTAACTCGAAGGCATCGCAGCGTCACATGACGTACATCTCGCTATAACGGTCAGGGAAAACAGCGCGGCCAGTCAAAATATGCCTTTATTAAGCGTAGGCCATTCACAATAACTTCTTTTGTTGGACGATATATTGTCCCGGAAATAATTGTGATCAACGATATTATTGTCATGTATAAAAGCATTCAATGGCGCTGATTATTATTATTATTATTATTATTATTATTATTATTATATGACCGCATCATGATGCAAGCTGACCCTTTACGACTGCGTTATTCCAAACGCTAGGACTATTCTTTTTACAAACTTTTCCTTCTTTACAAACCTCGGCGGTGCGTCGTTGATATCTCGCGTCGTTATTTACATTGCATTTACTTTTATCCAAAGCGACTTACCAATGGTAGCAGAGCTGCATGCAAGGTGCTAGCTTGCCATCGGGGGCAACTTAGGGTTCAGTGTCTTGCCCAAGGACACTTCGGCATGGGATCACCCGGGCCGGGATTCGAACCACCAACCCTACGATTAGTGGACTACCGCTCTACCGACTGAGCCACATCCGCCCTGTGTTTGAACAGTATTTGAACAGTACGCTGTAATTAAAATCGGCGCGAGCGCTTACATCGGTTTTATCTTTAATTCGACGAATGTACGCAGTTGGAGTTTTAATGAGACCGCTCTATTGTTATGTAAAGAAACGGACATGTAAACACATCGGGAGGTTTCGAGGTCGGGGAGAACGATCGAGGTCACGTGCGAGTATCGTGTGATGATAATCGGGGGGGACGGGGGACGTTAAAAGTGCTACTTTTTAATAATTGTCTACAAGGTGATAAATAGAAATTATTTAGCACTGAAAAGCAGAAGAAAGTATTTTGACAGTATAGCTTGTCGTGCCGTAGGGGCGGAGCTTAGGAGCTTGAGTTCATCCTCTGAACTCTTCATCCTCAGTCTCATATGCACCGTCAGTGAGCTAGCTCTAGATATTCCTCTGCTGTGAAACGTCTCTTCATCTCGCAAGCTGTGAAATGACCAGGTCCTCAAGCGTCCCGCGCGTATAGGTTCGGCTGCGAGAGCACCCGCGCCGACTCTTTACCAGACCGAATAATCGGCATCTTCTGCTGCAAACAAAAACAAGGTGGAGTTCTTCTGATCTTCCACATCAAAATCAAAGCTCGCCTTTTTATCTCGATAACAAATGGAAGAAAGTGCAGACGAGGAAGACGGGACGTGTTCGCATGCAAGAACCTTCAAAGCTCAGGAACCTTTGATTTGACTCGTATACATGGGGTGGGAATTGTGCTTTCCAGGACAGTATCATTTCTTTCTTTCACACTGTTCACACACACACACACACACACACACACACACACTTTCAGTACACACACACACACACACACATTTCAGTACACACACACACACACACACACACTTTCAGTACACACACACACACCCACACTTTCAGTACACACACACACACACTTTCAGTACACACACACACACATTTCAGTACACACACACACACACACTTTCAGTACACACACTTTCAGCACACACACACACACACACACAGTTATAGCGGTGTCTTTTATTCAGTTGTTCTGCGGCGCTCTATAATACAGCAGAATCAGATAACAGATGAAGCATGGGTTTCCCCCAGAGACTAACCGGAGAAAATACACCACTTTTCAGAACAGTTACCATTTTTATTCATGTTTTGGAACCTTGTGAAGAAAATCAAAGATTTCACGCTTAAACGTCACGAGGATTAAATATCGCCGTTTCATTGGGGACGTTCTTTGTCCTTTACATTTATTCATTTAGCAGACGCTTTTATCCAAAGCGACTTACAAATGAGACACACTCACACACCAATGGTAGCAGAGCTGCATGCAAGGTGCTAGCTTGCCATCGGGGGCAACTTAGGGTTCAGTGTCTTGCCCAAGGACACTTCGGCATGGGATCACCCGGGCCGGGATTCCAACCACCAACCCTACGATTAGTGGACAACCCGCTCTACCGACTGAGACACAGCCGCCACACATTGTCCTTGATGTCCTGAGTGTAACCACGTTGTGTAGCTAGTTTAAAATGCATTGATGAAAGCAAATGAGGGTGTGATTAAAATTCCAATAAAAAATACACACCTTTTGTAAAGTTTATGCGGTTTGAATTAACAGACAAAATAATAAAAAAATTTAATGGAAAAGTCAAAAAAAGTCCATAAGGACACTTTTTTTTGTTTTTAGTTTTAATTTTATTTTAATGTTTTGAAATTCCGAGAGCAGCTGTTACGCCGTTAATGTCCTCTACTGTTTTAAATCTTTACAATTGATTAAAAAAAACCCCAAACGTTTCTACAGATTTGTTTTCCAGTGCATGTAGAAACCGGCGTTTAAAGGGTTAAAATTCTGAAAGCGAATGAATGTTTGGGTTTTTATTTATTTTTAACTGTTTTAATTGACACACGAGGGTCATTAAAAAATGAATAAAAAGTCATCCCGATGGCGTCGATATCTCGGGGAAGAGCCGCAGCTTGGTATCAGGACGGACCTGATGGTCGATGATGACGCCGTATCGCTCACCCCTGTGTAGACCGTTGCTGACTCCATTACAGTGCGTCCGGAAAGTGTTCACGGCGCTTCAGTTTCCCACATTTTGTTGTTGGTCTTCTTCCAAAATGGATTAAATTAATTCTTTTCCTCAAAATTCTACAAACAATATCCCATAATGACAAGGTGAAAGAAGTTTGTTTGAAATCTTTGCAAGTTTATTCAAAATAAAAAGCGACAAAAGCACATGTGCATAAGTATTCGCACCCTTTGCTCAATACTTTGCTGAAGCAGCTTTGGCACCAATCACAGCCTCAAGTCTTTTTGAGAAGGATGCTACATTCTCACAATGGCACACGTATTTTTGGGCAGTTTCTCCCATTCTTCTTTGCCTTCTTTGACCTCTCAAGCTCGATCAGGTTGGATGGGGAGCGTCGGTGCACAGCCATTTTCAGATCTCTCCAGAGATGTTCAATCAGGTTCAAGTCTGGGCTCTGGCTGGGACACTCAAGGACATTCACAGAGTTGTCCTGTAGACACGCCTTTGTTATCTTTACTGTGTGATTAAGGTCGTTGTCCTGTTAGAAGATGAACCTTCACCTCAGTCTGAGGTCCAGAGCGCTCTGGAGCAGGTTTTCATCAAGGATGTCTCGGTACATTGCTGCATTCATCTTTCCCTCGATCCTGACTAGTCTCCTAGTTCCTGCTGCTGAAAAACATCCCCACAGCATGATGCTGGCTCCACCATGCTTCACTGTAGGGATGGTATTGTCCAGGTGATGAGTGGTGCCTGGTTTCCTCCAGACATGACACTTGTCATTCAGACCAAAGAGTTCAATCTTTGGCCTGAGAGTCCTTCAGGTGCCTTTCGGCAAACTCCAGGTGGGCTTTCAGGTGCCTTTTACTGAGGAGTGTCTTCCGTCTGGCCATTCCACCATTCAGGCCTGATTGATTGAGTTCTGCAGAGATGGTTGTTCTTCTGGAAGGTTCTCCTCTCTCCACAGAGACACGCTGGAGCTCTGTCAGAGTGGCCATTGGGTCTTTGGTCACCTCCCTGACTAAGGCCCTTCTCCCCCGGTCGCTCAGTTTGGCTGGGCGACGAGCTCTAGGAAGAGTCGTGCTGGTTCCAGACTTCTTCCATTTACAGATGATGGAGGCCACTGTGCTCATTGGGACCTTCAATGCTGCAGAAATGTTTCTGTACCGTTCCCCAGATCTGTGCCTCGATACAATCCTGTCTCGGAGGTCTACAGACAGTTCCTTGGACTTCATGGCTTGGTTTGTGCTCTGACATACATTGTTATCTGTGAGACCTTTTATATAGGCAGGTGTGTGCCTTTCTAAATAATGTCCAATCATCTGAATTTACCACAGATGGACTCCAATCAAGTTGTAGAGACATCTGAAGGATGATCAGTGGAACCAGGATGCACCTGAGCTCAATTTTGAGTGTCATGGCAACGGGTGTGAATACTTATGTACATGTGCTTTTTTTTGCTCTTTATTTTTAATCAATTTCAACCAAACTTCTTTCATGGTGTCATTATGGGGTATTGTTTGTAGAATTTTGAGGAAGATAATGAATTTAATCCATTTTGGAATAAAACTGTAACCTAACATGTATAAAGCCATCTCTGGTTCCTCTGGTTTTTAAGCTTGTGCTCTAGAATGTTCTCAGACCCTCAGAAAAGAAAGCATTTTTGTTCGTAAGCGTTGCTTTGAGCGAGAGAAGTGTGGCATGCAGGATTGTCGAGATTAGACATGCGCTGGGAATCAGGGCCGCCTGCTAGAGATCAGGTGACGGCCGGCGAATAAACAGGGCTGATATAGGGCAGATTAGTGCGGTACCTGATCCGCAGGTCCAGATCTGCGGTAGCAGACCGTGTCGGACTGTTTACAGCGCAGTGTGCGTGTTGAACTCGCGTCTTCCTGGACCGAGTAGATTTCCAGGACTCTGGTATCTGGATTAATCCTGTAATTGCTGTTCTGTGTGGTGTGTGTGTAGTATGTAGCGCTCCACTAAAACATTCGAGTTCATGCTCTAATTTAATAAAACACTCCGTGTTGTGGCGTTCTGGGAAAATAATCAACGGCGGGTCTTGTGCGATGAGGTGGAGCTACTGTTACGGACCCAAAGATGGACAGTTTTTCCCCAAGCACGGTGTTTTATTTCTCTTACACCACAGTATATTCAATCATTTTATTTATCGTCAATATATAGTTAAATAATAATACTAATAAAAATCTGTTCCTAGTTGCATGTCCTGTTGGAGAAGATCTACAAATTCGTCCTCAAGTTATACAGTTTGTTCCCTTGTCTCTTCTGTTTCCTCTCTCGAAGTTAAGATTTAAAAAAAAAAACAAGCTCCCAAGTATTCCTCGCTGTAGCTCCTCCTACCTGGGCGGAGCTAAGACGAAGAAGTCCAGTGGGTGGAGTGTGTTTCAGGCTGGATAATAATAATGATAGCACAGTGAAATTCATTTCTTCACATACCCCAGCGTGTGAGGAAGTTGGGGTCAGAGTGCAGTGTTAGCCACGATACAGCGCCCCCTGGAGCAGAGAGGGTTAAGGGATTTGCTCGAGGGCCCAACAGTGGCAGCTTTGCAGTGCTGGGTCTTGAACCCCCCGACCTTCTGATCAGTAACCCAGCGCCTTAACCAGCAAGCCACCACTGCCCCTGTAAGTGTGTTAAATGTGTCGTACGGTGTTTGGTGGGTTGAGAGTTTGGGTTCGGCTTATAGGAGGAGTTCTAGATCAGATCTGGCTCCAATCCTTGGACTGTTAATTTTGCAGTAAGGGTTAATCAGTCCAGACAGAATTTCAGAGGTTTTTTTTTTCTTTCAGATTTTTGCTGCTACGTGAATTGGCGAAATCGCACAAAATGGTTTCACACGCTCTTTCACAGGGATGTTTGCTGGTAAATGAGACCTTTTAGCCGTACTCATGTTCGATGCAGGTGAATCGATGGGATCTTTGACTGAACATTGTGGTGACGTCCAAATATTGCAGCGTTTGCTTGATTTTGAGTTCATTTCTGCCATGGCGAAATCCTATAGGGACCGGACCACCTGTCTAAAGAGAATCGCACGTGTTTTGAATCTGGAAAAAGTCAAGTATAACATCAGAGGTAGCGGAGACTCATTTTTGGGAAAATGGCAACAGATTATTACCTACTACAAGGATGTCCGCACCCTGGAGGTAGATTAAGGTGAGGTGGATGGTCAATACTATCCATCTTACCCCCCCCCCCTTTTTTTAAATTTCTTTCTTTTCTTTGATTCTGTATGGATTTATGACAATAATACGAGACATGCAGGAGGGTGAATTAATTTCGCTCGGTTTCTGAGAGTTTCCTTCTTGTTCCTAACCGGTTAACCCGACTAAAATAACCGTCCCGCTGGATCGCGAGTCTGACGGCGTGTGTAGTGCAGCAGGTGGTGAGAGTCAGAATGAGTAGCGGACACTATCATTACGCCTTCTATCATCTATGGGCGGCTGTGGATCAGGTGGTAGAGCGGGTTGTCCACTAATCGTAGGGCCGGTGGTTCGATTCCCGGCCCACGTGACTCCACATGCCGAAGTGTCCTTGGGTAAGACACTGAACCCTGAGTTGCCCCCAATGGCAAGTTAGCGTCTTGCATGGCAGCTCTGCTCCCATTGGTGTGTGAGTGTGATTGGGTGAATGAGACACAGTGTAAAGCGCTTTGGATAAAAGCTCTGAATAAGTACGCCAGTTACCAGCGTCACATCACCATGAAGTGCGTTGAGGTTTATTTTATTTTTTCTGGTCATTGAACTTCCTTGTCTTGCTGCATAAATATGAGTAAAATTTCCTGTAATATTCAGTGCAGCTACACTGAATGCCCTAATTTATAATATACACACATCAGAGGCATGGGGTTTTTGATTCAAACCCGTTTTACTGCAGACGCTACACTTTATTATATTATACACTTTATTATATGAATAATAATAATAATAATAAGTCTTTATTATATAAAGCGCCTTTAAAATAGCTTCTCAAAGCGCTGTTATTATATTATACTTATTATAATTATAATTATATATAATTAAGATATTATACACTTGATTGTATTATACACTTTATATTAGGGCGGCAACCAACGATTATTTTCCCTATTAATCGGATCAGGGGGCTTAAACTTTCAGTACAATATTAAAAAAAAAACTCCTCAAACTGTGTTACAAATATAAACACACTTGTATAACTTGTTACTAAAAAGTGTGGTGTAATTTTTGTGATGGGCGTGGTCTTATTGTTGTTGTGTTGATGGGCGTGGTCTTGTTGTTGTGTTGATGGGCATGGTCTTGTTGTTGTGTTGATGGGCGTGGTCTTGTTGTTGTTGTGTTGATGGGCGTGGTCCTGTTGTTGTTGTGTTGATGGGCGTGGTCTTGTTGTTGTTGTGTTGATGGGCGTGGTCTTGTTGTTGTTGTGTTGATGGGCGTGGTCTTGTTGCGTTGATGGGCGTGGTCTTGTTGTTGCTGCGTTGATGGGCGTGGTCATGTTGTTGTTGTTGTGTTGATGGGCGTGGTCTTGTTGAGCTGATGGGCGTGGTCTTGTTGAGCTGATGGGCGTGGTCTTGTTGTTGATGGGCGTGGTCTTGTTGTTGTTGCGTTGATGGGCGTGGTCTTCTAGTTGTGTTGATGGGCGTGGTTTCCCCCCGAAGGTTTGTATCTTGAGATTTTGATATATTTTTGTGCATCCTGTGGTATTCTAGTCCCGAAGTGCATCTAATCTCAACCAGAGCGTTCTGTATTTGTATCTCTTCATCTCGTTATTAATACTCAGTTAAAAAAGCTTTACGGCTTTAATCTGTAAAAAAAAATACATTAATCCCTCGTGGTTTTTGTAAAAAGCTGTCGTTCAGTAACGCGACGGGGAGGAGCCGGGGACGGGGAGGAGCCGACGTTTTAGTCTCGTCATTCTCACTGTGGTTTCTCACTAACTTCCTACCTTCGTTTATCATTTCCTGGAAGTGAAGTGCTGGGTGTGGTATGCGTGTGTGTGTGTGCGCGCGTGTGTTCCATAGGCTGCCCAGGGCTGTGATGTATATCTGTCCTCTCTCTGAAGAGCAGTCACCTGCGTTTTGTTATGCAGGCTTCTCTACTCCCTCCAGGAGAGCTGTTTACTGTAACACACACACACACACACACACACACACACGCCAGAGTACAGTGTGATAACACAGCAGGGACACTTAATCTGATCTTCCAAGCCAAGGGGGCTTCTTTTATATTTTCCTCAGGATGTTTTTGGGACAGATAGCTGTTTAAGCAGAAATGTGTTGTGTCTGAAATGCAACGAGACGACGTGTTTGTGTTTGAACCCAATGTTTATCTGAAGGAGAAAACACTCGGCCTTTATAAGCGTTAGAATAAAGTGTGTTCCTGGTGACTTGTTGCACAATCGGCGCCTTGTTGAACGCAGCGTGTGCAGGGACGCGGGGTGTAGAGGAGCTGAGGGAGCTGCAGTAACGCGACTTTCAGGGCTCCTTTAATAATAATAATAATAATAATAATAATGTCCATATAGTGTTTCACTGATTTAACATTTTTTTGTGTGGGATTATCGTGTTCCAAAAATGCTTGATTTTTCTGGGGCTTTTGTCTAAATTTGAGAACTGTTTGGACTGGCGAAATCATAATCGCTCAAAATTATCTCGCGCGCTCTTTCACGGCGCTGCCTGTTGGTAAACGAGACCTTTTAGCTGTCCTCCTGTTCGACACGCGTGAATCAAACAGAATTTTAGCTGAACGCGCGTCACGTGACTCATCTCGGACCCACATCTGCGGAAAATCGGCGGCGATTTAGAAGAATCGCACGTTTCTCTGAAGATCAGAGTTTTTGATTGTTTGCGTTCATTTCTGCGATGGCGAAATCTCTAAATCCTGGATGGACTGTCTATTGTGTGTGAATGTACAGTGGTGTGAAAAAGTGTTTGCCCCCTTCCTCATTTCCTGTTCCTTTGCATGTTTGTCACACTTAAG
>JAFFST010041128.1:0-12711 GCA_022414735.1 Noturus placidus | reverse complement strand
ATTGGTATTTCCTCAACATTGGGGGGGACACGACCCTCCAAAGAATGCATGGTTACGCCCATGATTATAGTGTACCTTTAACGCGATCCATTTTAAAGCTACAAGAGTGACAAAGAAAGGTACAAATTAAGTCCTACTTCTTCTGAATGCACCGCTCAGAAGCCTCTCAAATGAATGGTGAGTGAGTTCGCTTTGACGCACTATTACAAGACAATTATTGGCCAATACGATCCACAAAGATTCTGTGCAAGTCCAAGTTTTGTTTGATGCAGTCTTTTCTTTCGCCTGTGGGGGCGCTGGAAGTGTTCAGCCCAACAGGCGTTACCTTATACACCACACTCATCCCGAATCGAGCTATTAAGTCAATTTAAGGACCGAAAGGGGGAGTTCCTCAAGTCACCACTATCCGTCAGGTTCCCCCGCTGTGGGTCAGAGAGTGCTGAAAATGAGCGGCAGGAAGAGTGGCGCTCCCTTGTTGTGGCTCGCCGTGTGCTTCGGGAGCGCGCTCGAGTCCGTGGCGCTGGGCCCGCGCGCGGTGTGGAGAAACGGCTCGGCGGTGCTCGTGCCGGACTACATGCTCAATCTGTACAGGACGCAATCGCAGCTCGCGCGCACAAGCAGCTACGGGAGCGCGTCGCGCGCCAGGAGACGCGCCAACACAGTCACCAGCTTCGTGGACCAGAGCAAAGGTGGGGTGACGCTCATCACTTAGCACTAAGAAGCATTCGATTTCATGAATATACTTTAGATAACTAGATCAGTTGTTTCTTTTTCTGTCTGATGAATGTCTTGATTTTAAAGTGAATTTAGAATCAACATATACATCTACAAACAGAAACGAGTGCGTTCTCTTCTCTCTTTCAATATGCACTGGCATTCCAGATGTTATCCTACTGACATTCCTTGCTACACCCTTAGATGTTGCTCCTATTAGATGGTCTGCATGCAGTTGTCATGATACGTCTTTGCATGTTACAGTACAGGTGTTTTTGATGTTCTGTGTGGTTGGTGGCATGTGTAGCCTATTTATTACATTTTGGTGCACTTGTCACTTTGTATTCAAGCTGTGGTTTTGTACTAGGATCTTTATCTAATCTTGTATTATCCATGTATTTATATTATTTATTTCCCCCACTGTTGTTATAAAAATTAAAAATGCTAATGCGCAAATTGCATCCAGATTTGATTAAACAAAGTGTAATAGATGTTACGGACACAATCCTGAAAGAAAGCATGCAGTCATCTAAATGCAGATTATTATTATTATTATTATTATTATTATTATTATTTAGATATATCATCAACATATTATGCAGATGATTCCTAGGAATCTATTTGGACATGGTGGTTGGACAGGTCTTTATTTTATATCTTGACATTTTTATGAACAGATTGTTGACAGATTTTCCCTGATGTTAACGCTTTCGAAATAAATGATTTGAAATAACACCTAAAATCGTGGACTTTAATGTGTCTAACCTTCACCATCTGTGATAAATAAAGTTCACTGGCGTGTTGAGCCAAATGCTCGGAAAGAGCGTGCGATCTGTGGCCAGGTGTTGCTGATAAAGACAGAAACGCTTAATTCAAAACTTATGGTCAAATACACATTATCGCGTACAATAGTGACTTTACAAAATACTGCCTTGTTTCGGTGGGTCATTTTCCTGCCTAAGAAAACAAAGTGAACGGTATGGGCTAGAACACTATTCTTGGTGGAATGATGGGGACTGGAGCGATGGGGAGGCCAAAATAAAGTGCAGTAGGCCTACAGACTCCATCCTATAAAATGTTACTAAATTGCTATAATGAGACTAAATGCGAAAGTCAGCGCTGATTAAATAAAATCCTCCAAACCACACAAATTAAAACATATCAGAAAGATAGACATTTTACTAACATTAGATTTTATGACCTCAGAGAAGAGACAATACTGATGTTTTAATCAGCAGTCATTTTTGTTTAGACATGATTGGAAATCTTTTAGAAAATTCAATTATTAAATCACATTGCATACATCATCGACTGACATAATTCAACTCTTTGACCCCCAGTCTCTGAGGCCCAGAAAAGTCTTTTGGGCAAATTAGGCTGCATGTTGTAGACCAAAATAAAAGAGGGAGTTGGAATGAACAACCATTTCCAGACTGCCTCTTCTTGACATTTTTAGATTATGTCATTGTTTTGCCTGGCAAGCAGATATTACCTCTAGAAGAGGATGCTTTGCCCAGGACCTCGCTCTTTGAGATCACCTTTGCTCCTTTTTCTGAGTGTGAGAAACAAGTCTGAGGGGCAGCTTACACTGGATACATCTGTCCTTTTTGCTCCTCTTGAGGACCACAGGCCAAGCCCAGGTTGTGTGGCTGCTCAAAGCAGATGCTTAACTGTTTGCAATTACTTGCTTTTCTTAGTTCTGTCCCATGATATGCAGTCAACACGATATAGCCAGATCTGGCCTTGGGTTCTCGTGCTACCCACTCATATTAGAAGAATCCCCTTCATGTTTTAACCATGAAACTGTGGTCTGCGTCTCAGGTTGCACAGTGTTCTGGCTTCTACGGTTGAGTTAGATGTCAAGACGTCAACATTGAAACTTGTTTTAGTTGTTGGATCTGGTCCCTCTTAGCAAAGCTCTTGTCTGCATTGCTTCAGTCACGGATGGCATAGTGTGACATGGGCTTATGATAGATCTCTTTGGAAAACATCTTAATAAGAAAAATAGCATAGCAAAAAGATCATCATGAGATGTTTGAACGAGAATCACAGTTAGGTTCTCTCCAGAGGTTAATAAGGCCAACACTTAGATGCTTTCAGAAAATTGGGTCCAGGTGATTTCTAGCCATTATAATAGTGGTCAGAGGTGTTCAACCCAAACGGCCGACATCTAATTGTGTCCCTAGGCCACCTACCACTCCCCTTAAATTTATAGCCTCCTCTTGAGGAGTGTAGCAGAAGGAGAGAGAAGGGCCTTGCTGGAGACCATGAGCTTTTAGCCTTTTTTACATTGAATCTGCACAACTAGGAGATGCTGCCAAGTACCAAGGCAGTTCGACAGGTCCACTGAACAATCCCCACCTGGCCTTGGCTGGTGTCGTGTACCTTGCATTTGGAGAATCCATTCCAGTCCCCTGAATGTTATTCTCATTGAAGAGAAGAGCTGACAGTGTCAGTATGGCATTTTCAGCTATTTGGTAGACTGCTCACAACGGGCCAAGGAATGTGAGATTTCTACCCCAGACAGATGGCTCCTGTAAGCACTGCTGAAGTTAAATTAACATTGACCTATTATTGAAATTCCTCCCAGGCAGTACATATTTGAATGTCTAAGACTGAACTGCTCATCTTCTTGTTGTTGATTTCTTGTGTACTTACAGATGAGCCATCAGCTGAGTCCCACCAGCAGTACATATTTGACCTTTCGGGTCTCTCAAAGAGAGAAGAACTAGTGGAGGCAGAGCTGCGGGTGTTGCGGAAGCTGCCTTCTGACTTGGAGAAATTACAGTCCTGTTCAGGAAACCTGTACTACCTACGCCTTTATAGCTGCTCCTCTTGGGGTTCATCAGGCAAGCCTCTACTACTCACTTCTAGGACCATCAACATTCTGGATACCACCTTGAGCACTTGGGATGCGTTTAACCTTGGGACTACTCTGAGAGCCCACCACAGGGTGCACAGGAGAACTCAAGACAGCAGATATGTATGTTTCAGCATAGCTGTTGTTTCAGACTTAACAAATGAGGTGGTCTCCCCTTCTTTAATTGGTCTGGGTTCCGAAGGGCAACAGAAGAATGAGAGGGCTTTGCTTGTTGCCTTTTCCCGCACTCGCAGGAAAGAGAATCTGTTCAGAGAGATCCGTGAGAAGATGAAAGCCATGCACATGTTTGATCAGAGCGCTGGGGGTCATGGTAGACCCAGGCATCGCCAGAAGAGGAGAACTGTCTTAGCAGCACGCTCTGGTGGAACAGGGACAGCAGGTGGGGGGGGAGCCATTGGGGGAGGTGGAACAGGCGGAGGGGGAAAAGGAGGTGGCCGACGGAGGACTCGCTGCAGCCGCAAACCGCTCCACGTGAACTTTAAAGAGCTGGGATGGGATGACTGGATCATTGCACCATTGGACTACGATGCATACCACTGTGAAGGTGCATGTGACTTCCCACTGCGCTCTCACCTCGAACCCACCAACCACGCCATCATCCAAACGCTCATGAACTCCATGGATCCAGAGTCAACACCACCCAGCTGCTGTGTGCCTTCCAAGCTCAGCCCTATAAGCATCCTATACATTGATGCTGGGAATAATGTGGTGTATAAGCAGTATGAGGACATGGTGGTGGAGAGCTGTGGCTGTAGGTAGCAGCATGAACCTGGGCTGGAATACAGCCCTTGATTTGAAACCTACAAAAGAGCCCCAATGCAGCACTGCCAGACTCACAGAAATGAGCCTTAGTGCCAAAGTATTTTAGCAATAACTTCCATGGATAAAGTGTGCGTGCACAAGAATGTGATGGAGTGGTCATAAGAGGTTATATTCATGGGCATTTTGAACAGTGTCTGTCAAAGGGGCAGAAATCCCAATGGGTAAAAATGCCAAAAAGCCCCCTTTGATACAAGATACTAAATTCTCCAACCAAATAAACACCTCCTTGATCAGGAAAAAAGTAAGACCAGAAATTCCAGAAATAACACTGCATCCTGCTAATGTAAACGGAATGATAGAGAACTAAATTATGCTCACAGTGACTGAGAAAATGTTCTTAATTCACAAGTCTGTCAGAGATACAATGCAAGTCTAAGAGTGGAAGTGCTTTGCTTGACAGTCAGCTTAAGAAGAAGATTTAAAAATATAAATATGAGAGAACAAAAGTGACCTTAATCAGTGGCAGCAGTGCTTGTCTGAATGTTGGAGGTTTGGACTTTTTCTGTAAGGCACAATGTGTTATTCCAGTTGAAGCTTGGGTTGTTTTTATAATCAAGAGACTTGTCGGGTGATTTATTGAGTATGACAGTTCTGAATTTTATATCAAGGTAACCCACACACAGCTGATGCTCCCAAGAGGTGACATCTCGCCTCCTTTTCTCAGCATAATAGACAGTGTTTGACTGGCCCACAAAACCATACATTGCTAAGAACATAAGTCATTATTTGTTTCACTCAAAAGACTAATCATGCCAAGTTGTTTAAGAACTGTGTTTAACTAAGCTCATTACACAAGAAATAAGCATTGTGGACACCACACTTGGCATCTGTGAGACTAGACACAATAACTGTGTTGTTCATGATGTCCACATGAGGTAAATGACTTCACTGAACCTCAGAACCTGGGAAACAGGTTAGAGAGCCAAAGTCAAAATGAGTTTTGGCATTGTGCATTTATATGTGACAGCCCTTTTGTCAGGTCAAACTGCATGTGTAGGTCGGTTTGCTTTTCCATGTCTCTGCTGTCATTATGTTCATTTTATTTTAGAATAAACCTTCCAATCAAGCACATTCTCCTGAACGCAGCCTCAGCTTGTACACCTAAGACAATAAGTGTTAACTCTGAAGCAAAAAACAACAACAACCTGGAATCATGCCAGGGGAACTAGCCTATAGAAATTCTATTCAGGCGATTCGAGACTAAATTCCATAATCTCTGTGGTATAATACTCTGAACAGTTTTTTTTTTTAATTATCTAAAAATATACACACTGGAGTATAGTGATACATAAGAAAAGCATTATAACGAAAATAACTAATATTATATTATAATACATTATATTACAACTTTTATTTTGTTGAAAATTAAATAAATTGGTTGCAGTTTGTCAGGGTTTTTAAGGACAAATGAAAGGAACAGTGGCACATGGCATTATGAGCCATGCATATCCCTGCATGAGCATATATGAATAATCTTTTGGCCATGTGGTAAATTGTTTAATAAAGTGACATTAGATTTTTCCTCCTAAATGCACATCTAGACTGATAATAAAAACAACAACAATATAATAATAATAATAATAATAATAATAATAATAATAATAATAATAATAATAAACTTCAATTTACATTTCGTCTGTCATACATAGACTGTAGCTCCACGCTGCTTAACATGGTGTTATAAAAAACAAACAAACAAAAAAACGTTCAAACAAGGTTATTAAATACAAATGTCTATAATAAATGTAAAAACAAAACCAATAAAAATAATACATGAAAATATATTCAAAAATACAATAAAAAATACTAGCAAATGCAACACCTGAAGGTACAAATCTAAATCTAAAAGATTTAATTATAAAATATTAGCATTGGACTTGTGCTTTGCTTTTGTTATGTCAATAGCGCTAAGCACCAATCTGCCCCAAATTTACCGGTACAATGTATATGCTGACTTATTTCAGCAGCATGGTCGACGTCAAACTTAAAGCTGCATGAATTATGTTTTTGTGCCTTGGCATTTTAACTTAAAAGCCTTCAGAGATACTTTGAGGAGTAGGTATTTCAGCCGGCCAAGTGCTTTCAGACACTGAATGTAAATCCTACAGCATTGCTATGCTTCGACTGAGGGCTTTGGCAACCTTGCTGTATACATCAATGTTAGACTATGTTCACTTCGTAAGAATCAGACATCTGTTTTACTTTACCGTCCCCCGTTTATAGTGTGTTGGTTTTAAATATGAGAGGGAATAGTAAAACGGTGTTTATACTAATTTTAGCATACTAGCCTTAATTTAGTGCATTTATTATGTTCTCTCGAGTCCCTGCATATTTGCGAGCTGTAACAAAGAAGTATAATGGAAATGATCATTATACGAAACAGAACAGAAATGCAGTGTCCTTTGACTGACTACAAATGTCTTAAATGCAGAAACCATATTGGAGTATTGTCATTGCACTATGTGCGAGTTTTTGTGTAACATACAAGGGATTGTACATAATTAAGCCATAAATTATCTGTAAACAGCTATGCAATTTTTTTTTTCATCTTTTGGACATATTGTTCAGTGTATATATATATATATATATATATATATATATATATACACATACACACACACAAGTTTCTAAGCCAAACTGAAGCACACATTGTAGCCTCTTTTTTTTTTCTTTCACTTTTTACTATGCAATTTCTGTACAGATGATTTTATTAAAGCAAAGAGTTTATTAAATACAGAGAAACAAATGGACTCTCTCAGCAGTTCTTTGCCAGATATTCAATTGTTTTTGCATGAAAATTACTAAGAATATTTCCAGGTGATTAAGATTTCAAAAGGCAGAAAGGGAGGAGAGACTATTGCCCCGTGTGGGCAGGGAAGTCATAATGCATTATGTGAAGCTCTACACTCAGAGTACTGTAATGCGTGTATGTGTGTACATTGGAAGTTTTATTACATTTGTTGACTTCAAGGATTTACACCATGCCCTCAGAAGGTTCTGATGCAATAGCACATTTGGCTTGTGATGTTTTCTCAAAAATAGTGAAAAAGCAAGAGAGAGATCTCTAGTTTACACCAACTGTTAAATATATATTTGTACAACGCTGTAAATCAGCGTGTCTCAAGAATATCGTTGACTGCTGATGTGCGGCATTTATATATTAATATATACAAATATTTTAACCTATTTCCAGACAATATAGTCCAGTCCAACTGAAAGGTTAAATATGATCATACAAATTGAAATATTGTTAAATTTGAAGTTTATGTTTCTAAAGCATTATTTAGTAATTATTATTATGTTTCTAAAGCATTATTTAAATATTCAACTTTACTTATAAATCGATGTGATATACATATATCGTAGATCATTTGAGAGATAACATTAATGGAACAGAATATAAAAACCCCAACACTTCATATAACAGTGCTAAAGTAAAAAAAAAAATCAAGAGCGCAATAACAGGAAGAAAACAGAAAGTGCAATTTAATATATAGATATCATGGTTGCTGTGGCTTTTTAAAAAAAATAAATGGATAATGGAAATACAAACACACAAGGCTGAGTCAAATGAAAACCTTAATTATTTTATTTTGCATTGTTTACTGTGAATCAGACCCTGTCCTGGGTGTACCCCGCCTTGTGCCCGATGCTTCCTGGGATAGGCTCCAGGTTCTCGTGACCCTGATAAAGGAGTAAGTGGCAGAGTTTGGATGGATGGTGGACTGTGAATCAGTGTCACCAAAGTGTATCATTTTCCTACATAATCACCATTTCGTTCAACACAAGTGTTCCAGTACTTAACAAGTGTCCAGATTCCTCTTGAATTTTTTTAAAAAATTCAATTCTAATTTAAGGTTTTCATTTGATGCACCCTCTAATTACCATAAAACATATCTCAAAAACATGAGAATAAAAAACAGCCCACTATTACAGTGCAAACACTTATAGATCAAGGTTGATTAGATAAAGCTACACTGGTACAAAAACTGAAAGGGGGTAAAAGAGTAACTATTACTATGTCAAAACAATACCTAACAAAGACCGATGGAACAAACTTGATCCGTTACAGATGATCTTTGGCAGGAAAAAGCATGTATATATCTGGGCCGATTCTTCATTGCCACAAAAAAAGCCAAACCACTTTGAAAATGTAAAACAGTAAAGCTTGTTTGCTTTGCCACAATTCAATCCACCCGGACGGGATTACTCAATTTCCTTCTATGAACTGGCCCTGCCTCCTGGTTTAAATCAAGGATAAGCAAATTAAGGGGCTTTGTCATTCTTTTCTGAACAGGCAGAAGAGAGAGATTAAAGAGGCCTGGGTTTACATGTCGAGGGTTTACATTTCCTATGGGATGTCCAACAGACCTGATCAGCTGGAGATGTTTTAGTCTACATTTGATCAGCTTTTCACCAACACAAGATATTGTTCACTAGTATGATACCTATGGGACATGCTTGAATGTGAAGTTTAATTATGAATCATGAAATCACTAATACTTACAGTATATCTGGTGTCAAAATGACACAAAACCATCTGGTTTGGGGATGATAATGTTGAACTCCAAAGGATTTATCTATTGCTACAGACAGGACTACAGTCATACCCAAAACAAAGCAAAACAATGTGATTTATGATGTTTGTTATGACTGACTGGTTTATGTTACTTCCTACTGTTCTGGATATGTGGGTTATTGAGGGACAATTGCATGTTTAACCAGTGAAAACTGCACAACAAGGTTTTTCTTAAAGCTTAGCCCTGTTTGGTCCGCATGATTATCAGTATAAGAGAATAACAGCTTTTCAGGTACAACACTGTTCCATAATGTCGGTATGCTGTGCGTGTAAATACAGTATAACCAAGGGAGAATGAGAGGCCAAGATGTTGCTAAGCACTGTCCATATGGTGACTCCTGCGAATGGACCGAATGAGAATTCAGTGCACTGAAAAATGCATGGGACCCATGAAATTTATTTCTGTGTTCTCAAAAGCTCAATTTTCTGTTGTAGGGCCTGTAGTATTTGACTCCTGCCAGTACAACACTTATTCTGCTTTCTTGCCACCATGCCAAAATGCTATTTTTTGACCAAAAACAAATCAAACCCCCATTTAAGGTCTTCTTATGATCTATGTTTTCACTGGAGATAGAAAACACATGCGTGCAACATATTTATAGTTGAATAAATCACTGTAATAGTCAGCATTACTTTATAAAAATTTTCCACATCACTTTTTAAACAGGTGTTTTATAACCATCCTTCAGAATATCTCGAAAGTATTTATAAACCGAATAGCATAACAAATATTGTACAAGCTTGAACAAAAATATTTTAGAATAATTTATTATAGATTAATGGTAAACCACTAGTTCAACCATTAATGTTAAATGACTTTGTTTGCACAGTAATGCATCCATACAATACACAAAACAAGACAAAATATAAGATTTGGGCCTATGGATGTCTTGGCTTTGTTGCAATAACAAATATCCTTTCATCTTTTAATCAGTTTTAAACAATATAGGAAAATTTTGGTCTCAAAACGTCGTGTGTGCTTATTGACGTACCATATTTTCCGCACTATAAGGCGCACCCAAAAGCCTTAAATTTTGTCAGAAATCGGCCATGTGCCTTATAATCCAGTGCACCTTATGTGTGGACTGAGTTCCAAAATCTGTAAAAATGTTGTGCAACTGGTTGGCGTAACAACCGTATGCGCCTTATAACACGGTGCACCTTATGTATTGGTCAAGTACAGAAATAACCCCCATAATTGAGCCTTATAGTGCGTAAAATATAGTACTCTAAAACATGCTATTATGGTGGTCACAGTAAATCTCATTTCTTAACTATCACAGACAAAATCCAATCACTGAATCCAATCACTGAAAAAAAAAGAAAAAAAGAAAAAAAAAAAAAAAAAACAGGGCCAGGGGTTAGGAAGAAACTAAAGTTCATTGGAAATCTTAATAGAACAAGCAGTGAGATGCATAGGAATCATATTTCTAAAAATAGTACTAATATGTTAGTAAGGGTAGGGTAGCCGCTTATTTAAACATTCTTATTTTAAGAAGCAAATTTGAGGATCTGGGCATTTTCAAGTGTTCATTGAGAAGCATTGAGTTTCAACACCAAAATAACGGACTTTAAAAGGTCTTTGATACCCTGTTCCTCGTAAGTCACTGTGAACTGCACTGGAACACAGGGCCTGTGTAGGTCACTGCTCAGGTTTGCCTTGATACTAGTAGTACTATAATCCTCTTAGGTCATCACGGATCCACTCTGTGATCATGTTGGCCATCTCTTCACCCGCATCCAGGACAAATGCATGGCGTAGACCGCGCTCACACAAACGGATGTCTCCATCAGGAAAGTCTCTTCGGATATCCTGGTAGTACTGTACAGGGCACCAGTGGTCTGTGGCTCCATAGTAAAAAACAAGCTAAGGATGTGACAAAGTGCTTTAGTTTATGTGCAACATGAATAACCCATAGATAATTAAACCCTGTAAACACTCTTATCCCATAGTATGGTTGAGTTCTCGATTCTGATTAGTGTGGTGTTGATATATTTTCCCTAACAGCACAGTAATTCCAACTACAAAGCAAATAACAAGTTTATGTTAATGTACTCATTCTAATACGTTATCATTCTAATACATTACACTACAGAGTTGTATGAAGGATGCTCCAATTAAATAAATGAAAAACATATGCATAATTGTTGATATGATATGAAGCTTTCTGTGAGGAGAAGTTCATTCAACATTTTAAGATGAAGTCTCCAGTGTCTGTGCTTTGTAACAATCAGTGGTAATGCTATTCCTTTACATTCTCAGGAGGGAAAGTGTTCCTTTTTTTGGGAACATAAGAAGCTGCTTTTATTTAGTCTGGGAGAGTCTTAAAGAGAGAGAAAATAGGAATTTTTATAGCTGTTATAACATAAGTAAAAACATGAAGTAACTCATCTTACAGATGCTCAACAACATTAAACATACCTGAATGGATAAAATGTACAATGTGTCATTCTTTAATAAATAAATAAATAAAGTTTGCTGTTGTATAAGGGGAATAAAACACTTTGGAATGTGCTGTTATTGGAAAATAAATCAGCTCATTGATTATGTGTTTATAATAGCATGTCCTGTGTACTAATGGACATCTTGTGAAGCATTTATTCAAATGGTAAAATATATCGAAATCTCAGCTCATTCACATCCACATCTTTTAAATGAAAGCATTAGCACAGCTGAAGCTGAGCTTTTCAGCACAGCTTTACACAAATGAAAAGTAAGATGATGTGGTAACTACGATGGGATTCAAGATGCTCAACTTTTAACATTATGAAATATTATTTGTCTTTGTTGTCCCCCCCGCACCACATTAAACCCACATTAAAAAGGGTGTACAAAAAAGGTTTTAAAAAAATCATGAATCATGTTTCATACTTAAAAAGTGTACATAAACATTTTTGTGTTTATTCTCCACTACATCCCTGATAAGATCTTAAAAAAAAAAACCCCACACCATAGAAAAGGCCTTCACAAGCCACAGATGACCGTATGACAGTCTCAGTGACTGTATAGTCTATTCAAGTTTCAGACCAAACCAGGCCAGGAATGACTGACAATAAAATATAATGTCCTCCTTTCTCATGGTTAGTAGTGGTTCAACAGTGTTTTGAAGCCTATAGCATTTAGAGGAAAGGAAATATCTCCCTTATTGACTCTTGAAAGCTATTTATTGTTAAGCGTCCTCGTGCTGCACACCATAGAACGATCGCATTTACTTGTCAACTGTTTTACATCCCTCTCCTAAACAACTGCATAAGGCTAGGCCTTTGCTGCCTGTACTAGTTAATCATGATTGTTTCTACATCTGTCTGCCTGATTGATTTCTTCACAGCCTATAAATCTAATAAAGGAGTCACATGAATGTGGTTTAAGATTGAAGAGAGGTTCAAACGTACGACCTCCTGTCTTCACCTACAGCTCTTTCAAAAAGAATTATTCTGGCTAGGTTGCTGGCAAGCAATGAGCTAGCGGGACTTGATCGTTTCAACAATGTGGGCTACAACAAAGTGTATGAAAACAAAATGGGAATACGCACATATAGAGGCAGAGTGTGCAGAAACAAAGGGTGCGGGGGTGAGTGGGGGATCCCTTTGTCATGCAATCCATATCAAACTTTGGATGTGACACAAAGATATCTGACATTCACCAAAAATTTATATATACAGTGGTGTGAAAAAGTGTTTGCCCCCTTCCTCATTTCCTGTTCCTTTGCATGTT
>JAFFST010041121.1:89813-100480 GCA_022414735.1 Noturus placidus | reverse complement strand
TCACACCTCCAGGGTCCGGGATTCGAGTCACGCCGGGGTACTCGGTACTCGGTTTCCTCCGGGTACTCCAGTTTCCTCCCCCAGTCCAAAGACATGCATGGTAGGCTGACTGGCATGTCTAAAGTGTCCGTAGTGTATGAATGGGTGTGTGAGTGTGTATGTGATTGTGCCCTGCAATGGACTTTCACCCTGTCCAGGGTGATGCTTCCTGGGATAGGCGCCAGGTTCCCTGTGACCCTGATAAAGGAGTAAGCGGTAGAGGATGGATGGATGGATGGATGGGTGGATGGATGGATGGATGGATGGATGAATAGTCAAAGTGAAATGTTTCTAGAATCCATATTTTTACACAGACATTTTCACAGAATAGGAATAGGCTTGAACCCTTTTGTGCTTTGGAGCTTATTTAATTGGTTGTAATATCAAAACGGTAAAGAAACATCATAAACAGTTTCTTTTCCTGTGTGCTGAAATGATGTAATCGACACTTAGTTTGCATGACTTCTGTTATATTTTGAGGAATGCAAAACAAGAAGCTCATCCAGGAACCATTTAGTTCTTGTTTGGAGGAGTCCATGAACTTTTTTTTTTTTTTTTTTTTGCCTCTCAGAAGTTTCTGGAACTGAAACATGTCTGTAGCCATTTGAGTGAAAATGACCCTTATTGGGCTCCAGCTGTTTGGACTTGAGACTCTAATCTGAGTCCATTATAACTGACCGTGTTCTTTTCTGCATTTTGCATGGCCTCATAAAGAGTCACAATGAAGCCACAATGGTTTCTTATAGATCCTGATCTGCCTACAATGCAGCCAGTGTGCATTTGAATTTGATCAGCCCACTCTTAAGCTCACCCGGGTGTCACTTGAAGTCAAGGTCATGCCTTTCAATGGGGCATTATCTTTGGTCCTCAACTTCATAGTTACTTCCTGAGAAACGAGCCGAGAATGTCCTGTGGATTGTGAACTGTATATATAGATTGAAAATGCTTGTGGATTGGATTGTGGAGTTTCTAAGTGGTGATAAGTTTGTCCAAACTCACAGAGTACCGTCACATGTTTTCGAGGCCTTTTGTCTGCTCACCTGTTTGGACAGGTGGTGCAGTGCAGTTCCAGGTGCGATGTAGCTGTAGGGCATTCAGTTCTTTTCACATAGCAAGTGGCCACTTGTTTGACCATCGTTGGAACAGTGGTAGGTGAGAAGTAGGCATGTGCTGACAATACGCTTTAATATCATTGCCAGGGATAATTGCTTAACATTCATCTTATCACAATATCTTTAAGATTGCTCAAATTATTACTCAGTGAGAGTGACAGTACTTTAATCAACCTCTCAGATTTCTGGGATTGCGGTTCTCTTCGAAGAGCCTACAAAGCCCCTTTAGGTCAAAAAGAAGCCTGCTTTATAATTGTTCACATTTGTGAACATGTGAGTTGGTAGATATAGACATGTAGCTATCTGCCTTTATATGTGCACATAATGTGAATGTGTCCAATCGGGGACAGAAAACTAAAAGCAACAAGAAACAACAGGGTCATGGGTACCCATGGTTCATTGATGTGTGTGGGGAAGGAAGGCTATCCCAGCTGGTCCAATCCCACAGAAGAGCTACTGTAGCACAAATTGCTAAAGAAGTTAATGCTGGATGTTCTAGAAAGGTGTCAGAACACACAATGCATCACAGCTTGCTGAGTATGGGACTATGTAGCTACAGACCGGTCGGAGTGCCCATGCTGACCCCTGTCTACCACTGAAAGCACCTACAATGGACATGTGAGCATCAGAACTGGACCATTGAGCAATGGAAAAAGGTGGCCTGGTCGGACGAATCACATTTTATTTTACATCATATGGACGGCCAACTGCATGTGCATCATTTACCTCTGGAAGAGGCGCCTAGATGCACTATAAGAAGAAGACAAGTGGGAAGACAAGTGGGAAGAAATAGGGCAATGTTCTGCTGGGAAACCTTGGGTCCTGTCATTCATGTGGTTGTTACTTTGATACATATCACCTAAATAAACATTGCTACAGGCAAAGTTCACCCCTTCATGCAACAGTATTCCCGAATGGCAGTGACATCTTTCAGCAGAATAATTCGCCCTGCCACACTGCCAAAAATTGATCAGGAATGAGTTGAGGAACATGACGGCGAGTTCAAGGTGTTGACTTGGCCTCCAAATTCCCCAGATTTCAATCTGATAGAGCAGCCGATCCATGGAGACCCCACCTCACAACTTAGAGGACTTAGAGGGTCTGTGCTAATGTCTTGGTGCCAGATACCACAGTACACTTTCAGACATCTTGTAGAGTCCAGGCTCTGGTGTGTCAGAGCTGTTTTGGTGGCACAAGGGGGACCTACACAATATTAGGCAGGTGGTTTTAAAGTTATGGCTGATTAGTGTATATATAATGTAATGACAGTTTTTTTTTAAATAATGACCATTCACCTAACAATCATGTTAACTACTTCAACACTTTAGCTAGGTAACTAACATAAACAGAAACCCTTTGATATATACAGTACTATATTCATATTACTGGGATGGTTCCTGACAGCTCAGTAGTCCCAGGTTCAATCCAGAGCTCGGGATCTGTGTCTGTGTGGAGTTTCTGTGTTCTGCATGGGCATCCCACATGTTCTTCGGATTTCTCGCACCACCAAAAACATGCCAGCAGGTGAATTGGTTAAGAATTGGCCTTATCTCACCGCACATCAACACTTTTAGATAGTTTGTGCTTGTTTATGTTTGTGTGTGTGTGTGTGTGTGTGTGTGTGTGTGTGTGTGTGTGTGTGTGTGTGTGTGTGTGTGTTGGTCTTTGTCAAAGCCTTTTATAGTACTATCTCTCTCTCTCACACTGCATTGTGGGTAGTTGTGAGTCGATTTGATAAACATGCAAATTTGCGTGTGCACGTAACGTATAAATACAATCCACATTCATACAGTATATACACCATGAGAGCTTGTGTGTGCACGTGTTGTGTAAGTCACAGAGACTGCTTAATTATTGGTGTAGCTTTCTTAGCAAATCCATTGCAAGATCTTACAGAGAACCATTGTGTGTGTGTGTGTGTGTGTGTGTGTGTGTGTGTGTGTGTGTGTGTGTGTGTGGAGAGAGAGGGAGAATGAGAGTAATCTCTATTTAGAATTGAATGAGTGATGTGTTGTATAAAATGATTAATCACATCACACTGAAAATAGATGAGAGGGTCCAGTTGTAAGATCAGTTAATCAATACACACGATTGTTTTTCATCCCATGTGATTCACCTTTAAATCCGCGTGACAGGAAGCTGAATACATCATGGCACCTCATTGCGAGTTTGTACGGCACTGGTGAATTGGACCGAATTGAGTTACAGAGAGAGAGAGAGAGAGAGAGAGAGAGAGAGAGAGAGAGAGAGAGATAGAGAGAGAGAGAGAGAGAGAGAGAGAGAGAGAGAGAGTGAGAGAGAGAGATAGAAAGAGAGAGAGAGTGATAGAGAGAGAGAGATAGAGAGAGAGAGTGATAGAGAGAGAGAGATAGAGAGAGAGAGAGAGAGAGAGAGAGAGAGAGAGAGAGAGAGAGAGAGAGAGAGAGAGTGATAGAGAGGGATATAGAGAGAGTGAGAGAGAGAGAGAGAGAGAGAGAGAGAGAGAGAGAGTGAGAGAGAGAGAGAGAGAGAGAGGGAGAGAGAGGGAGAGAAAGAGAGAGAGAGTGATAGAGAGAGAGAGAGAGAGAGAGAGAGAGTATGAAAGACACTTTTGCAGACATTTGTTCAGTATACACTGCCAGCCGAATGATTTTGCGTGCACTATATTAACATTTTTGTTTCAACAAGTAATGAGCTGTTAAATACGCAAGTAATGAAATGGTATAAATGGATTGAGGAATTGTTTTTTGATCCTTATTGTTATTGGAAACAGTCTAGATTTAGACAATTAGACCTAATTAGAGGTGCATGGTGGCTTAGTGGTTAGCATGCATTACAGGCTGAATGCCATTTCCAGTTTGTCTGAATTCCAGCTTGTGCCCTGCGATGGCTTGGGACCCCGTCCAGGGTGTGCCACGCCTTGTGTGTGAGTACCCTATGATAGGATATGTGGCATGGATGGCTGTATGGATGGAAGCATGGATGGAAGGATGGATGGAAGGATGGATGGAAGGACAGACCTAATTAAGCACTAATATCACTTTAGCATTTTTGCCTTACAGCTGATACCAGCGCTGTTTGAGTCTTTAACCTATAACCACAACTCACTTAACCCCCAAAGAACAACAAGGTTTAATAAAGTATACATTTAACATGCAACTGTGTCCAGGGTGTACCCCGCCTTGTGCCCCATGCTCCCTTGGATAGGCTCCAGGTCCCCCGTGACCCTGAAGAGGATAAGCTGTATAGAAGATGGATGGATGGATGGATGGATGGATGGATGGATGGATGGATGGATGGATGGATTATTTGGCATGAAATTAGGACCTGGGAGTGGCCTGAGCACTTCTTAAATACACAGATTTAAGTCTTTGAGTGTCTGGAATGCAATATTTTTACACTAGTTACTTCCAGTTCACTAATTTGATTGGACAAGCAGCGTTCCAAGTGTGCTGATATTTATATCGATATAACAGCACCGGTACATTTCACTGTTTATATTAAAAATGTTTAATTCTAGCAACAGTTCACTACAGGCTGTCAGTCAGTCTGTGTGTTGCTAGGCAACACTCAATGCTCTATCCAGCTGTGGCTTCTTTGGGAACTATTTTCATTGATAGAGCAAAACGACACAAAATATTTGTCCATATGTGTGAAATGTCAGTCACTCAATATCAATTCCTTATTTACAGGAAAAAAAGACCAACAACAAAACAATCTCACACTCACAACCGTGCTCTTGTACTGAATAGCAGCATGGTTTTGATTCAGGCACAGCTGATGTTCAGTACAACAGCACTTGTTTGTCCAATATCTCTTTACTATGTATTATTCGGGTTTGTCTGTGGCGCTAGTTTTGCCTAAATCGAAACGAAATACAAGATATTCAAAAATGTTAGTATGATTGAAATGTAATTGTTGTTCCCTTACTTTGGTTCATTTCCAAGAGTCTTTCTGATTCATACAGGATGAGGGGACTCATTTGCTAGTTAATTTAGCTAGCTAGCTCAGTTTTGTAAATTACAGTAGTTTGGCTAGTTGTGTTTTGTTTTTTGGGCCTCAGCATTCATTCCAAAAGTGTGATTAAAAACAATATTAAAACATTTTAAACATAACCTAACCAGCAAGCCAAATTCTAGGTCTTTCTGAGTTAAGAGAATAATTCTATTCCTTATGACTGATTGATTAGCGAACTAGCTAGTAATGCTGAGTCAGGCAAGAAGAACGTGTCCGCTCTTTTAATCAGTATATACACAAGATATTTATTTATATTCTTACCTGAGTATGTTTAAATGTCCTGTAGATGCCTTCATTCAAGTAGATTTTTGCCTCCATACTATAAATTCTTTAATTTGGATTTTGACCCATACTTTTACTTAAGTACAGTTTCCCTGTATTTTTGTTTCCACCTCTGCTTTTCAGAAGTATGCTACGGTTTATTTATGTATTTATTTATTTATTTATTTATTTATTTACTTATTATTTTATTATAAAGTTGTGAACGAGAGACAGTATGGTGTCAGACTTGCAAATTTGTAACAATTCCCCAAATCAATTGGTATGAAAAATCACAAAGGTTGTGATTATGGGTGGAGTTACCATTTATATATTTTCTTACCCAACCTATCGAATAAAAAGCCAAGGACTCTGCCCTCGTTTATTCTCAATCATAAGAAAAAAAATCTGTTAATGAGACCAGTAAAGAGAGAAAAAGGGAGAGTGAAATGAGGAAAGAGAGTAAGACAAACACATTAAAAAGGCATTAAGGATTGTGGGTAATGGAGCAGGGCAGTCGGTGTGGATTAGATAATGCTCATCAGAGCCGTGTGTGTGTGTGTGTGTGTGTGTGTGTGTGTGTGTGTGTGTGTATACTAAAGCATCTCTTGTAGAACATTGAAGAATATGTACTGTTAATTGGTTTTGTGTGTGTGTGTGTGTGTGTGTGTGTGTGTGTGTGTGAGTGAGTGCATCAAAGCAAATCATTCCAATCCAAGCTAATTTTTTTAATCTTATAAATAAAATGACACTTATCTGAGCTTTGCATTTACATAGTGGGAGCAATATTAGGAAAGATTATGTAAGCTGTCAAGTAATCATATATCACGTGTGTGTGCGTGTGTGTGTGTGTGTGTGTGTGTGTGTGTGTGGGATATTGAGTGTCTGTCATTAGAAATCACCCATGCTCTAACTAGTGCCACCCTGGGGCGCTTCAGTAATCCAATACCTGTCAATCTTTATCTTTCTCTCTCCTCCTGAATTCCTCACACACACCTGAATCTGTATACACTCTTAATGGGTAATCGCCCTAGGGCACCTCTCAGCAAGCAGTGGGGCTGTGTGTGTGTGTGTGTGTGTGTGTGTGTGTGTGTGTGTGTGTGTGTTTGCTCCTTCTCACTAGTATCCTGTGACACCTTTCCCCACTCTGAAAGGAAAAAGTATGTATGCAGCAGGCGCTCTGTAAATAATAAAAGATACTAGAGGAGACCGGCATGTGTGTGTGTGTGTGTGTGTGTGTGTGTGTGTATGTTTGCAAGGGGAGCTGGGATTGGTTAGGGGCTGAATGACACAGAAGTTCTTTTGTTTCTTCTCCCTTTGTTAGTGTACATCAGCCAAGTCATGCTTGTTAAAATGAGTCATTTATGGTGTGTTATAAATGACTTATTATGTACTATATATTTGCAGATTTCGGCTATAAAGAGCTAAAAACATCTGGTATCAGTTGTTAGGGGTTGTCTCTGGTTAAAATAGCACCATAGCAACCCACTACTGTAGGGACTATAGGAAGTGTAGTAGTGTAGTTATCTACAACACTGTACAGTATTGTAGAAATTTAAGCAGTAATAATCCTAGGGTTAGGGTTAGGGTTAGGGTTAGCAGCAGGAACCCTAATAATCATTATACTGTAGTTCCCGAGGTAGTGCACTAACTATTGTTCTAAAGTAGTGTAGTAATGAAAACACTGTAGTAACTGTCATACTGGAGGTATTTGTACTATGTTAGTGTAGCAGCAATCCTTTTGTAGAGCGGTGACTATTGAATTGTAGTAATATTGTAGTGTAGTAATGAGTATTCTGTATGTGTTTGTGAACGTAGGTGTTTTTTTTAGCCATGTCTACTGACAGGCGAGAAAATCATGGTATCATAGAAATGACACTACTACAGTACTATGGTATGCTATACTGTATAGTACACTACTGCTTTACTATAATAATGCAATAACTTAGTAACTGTCATACTATAGCCCTGTACTAATGTTAGTAGTGTAATAGTGGATGCAGATGGGTTTTTTTTCTCCCCCTAAAGATATCGGCAAGTGTGTTAAATGATGTCATTTACTCATCGCTAACTGCATTTACATTTAATCATTTAGCAGACGCTTTTATCCAAAGCGACTTACAAATGAGACACACTCACACACCAATGGTAGCAGAGCTGCATGCAAGGTGCTAGCTTGCCATCGGGGGCAACTTAGGGTTCAGTGTCTTGCCCAAGGACACTTCCGCATGGGATCACCCGGGCCGGGATTCGAACCGCCATCTCCACGATTAGTGGATTAGTGGACAACCCACTCTACCGACTGAGCCACAGCCGCTAACTGTTTTAAAAACAAATTAAACATATCGATCAGTACAGTGACTATATTTTACTCTGAAAAAGCTCTGTCGGTGCTTCTCAAAAGTTTGTTTTCCTCGGAAAACCAATGCATTGAAGTATCTTGTACATGGAAGTACAGAGAGCCAATCAAAACGCAGCATTCAAGATCCTGAAGTTTGTGCCAGAAAAGTGCACTAATGCTATCAGATGATTCATGGTTTTTGGGTAGCTTTAGCACTAATTGACTATAGCAATATAGCAACTATTGTGCTATTGTAATTATAGTAAATTTAGTATTTTAGTCATTGTAGATATGCAGTCATTATTGTTCTGTTCTAACTAATGAAGTAACTATCATTCTGTAGAAGTGTGGTACTGTAGCAGTAGCAGTAACTATTGTATAATAACTATACTATTGGTAATTACTGAACAGTTCCATCATGTTAGATCGGCCAAGATCACCATCACGCCTGATTTGATATTTGACCTCAGTAGTAACTGTAGTGCTGTCGCTGTAGCAATATTTCCAGTCTAGCATTGTTGTACACTGGTATATGCTAACGATTCTGACCACCCATAAGTTAAACCATGTCATGCTTTTCAAACTGGTTCATTATTAGGGCACGCTAAGACACTATCCTCATGGAGCTCGGGTGGTGTTAGAGAGAGTCAGGTGAGACCCAGGCTGTTGTGCAGAATAATGGGGTGGTTTGAATAGAATGGCAGGAGATACAGGGTACAGTGCAGGAAAGAACAAAGGTCTGGCTTCTGTAAAAGGGAGGGTGGTAGAACAGTGAGGCACTGAGAACAGTGTGTGTGCGTGTGCGTGTGTGTGTGTGTGTGTGAGAGAGAGAGAGAGAGAGAGAGAGAGAGAGAGAAAACAAGGTTGTGTGTGTGAGAAAGAATAGTGCTCAGCGAGGCAGAGATCAGACAATAAAGAGAATTCCTGCCTGCATTCCTTAGGAGTGACCATGAATACCAACACACACACACACACACACACACACACACACACACACACACACACACACTCTAATTAACTACATATACCTGTCTTCAATCATCCAGCATACAAGAGTTGCAAGAGTGTGTAAGCAAACCTGTGATATATAAGCGTATACATGTCCATTTTCCTTTCTTATACCTGTATTATACTGTATGTATAGCAAAATGCTGCCATCAGCAACAGTGATAATAAACTCTCTCACACATATGAACAGTCACGTGTACAAACAGAGCCGATTTGTACTGAAGCTGTAATTAAGTCATTGTGAATGTTAACATAAATGAGTCTCATTAGCTTAGGTTTGAATGGATGAGTGTGTGTGAGTGTGTGTCCATGCACGAGTCTTCATTTTGTCTGTTAAGGGTTTGATTGTATTGAATAAGTGAGTCGATTAAGTTGATGAACTTAATCAAAGTCTCTGTGACAATTAGGTGTGTGTGTGTGTGTGTGTGTGTGTGTGTGTGTGTGTGTGTGTGTGTGTGAAAGAGAGGAACAGCTAGAGAAAGAGAGGGAGGAAGTGAAAGGGCAGCTGAACAGAATAGATTGTAAATCTGCATTTGGATTAATCACAGTGTTATGTAAGCGTTTATTGCCTTTAAATTGTTCTCTTTTTTGGAGGTTGAAACAGAATTAACTGAAAGTGCCATATAGAAATGTGTAACTATGTTAGACTTGCTTTCAGGGCTGAGGTGAAGCCTTTTGAACCCTTTCAAATTTCCAAAAGGTTAGGGTATCAAATTTTTACGCAAGCACTGAAATTTGCCAAAGTGAACCCAATTAAATTTACACTTGTTCAATTATTTATTGAGGAAAATTATCCAATATTACATATCTGTGAGTGGCAAAAGTATGTGAACCTCTAGGATTAGCAGTTCATTTGAAGGTGAAATTAGAGTCAGGTGATTTCAATTAGTGGGACGACAATCAGGTGTGAGTGAGCGTCCTGTTTTATTTAAAGAACAGGTGTCTCTGGAAGTCTGATCTTCAATACACATGCTTGTTGAAGTGTATCATGGCATGAACATGGGAGATTTCTGAGGACCTCAGAAAAAGAGTTGTTGATGCTCATCAGGCTGGAAAAGGTTATAAAATCATCTCTAAAGTGTTTGGACTCCACCAATTGACAGTTAGACAGATTGTGTACAAATGGAGGCAATTCAAGACCATTGTTACCCTCCCCAGGAGTGGTCGACCAACAAAGATCACTCCAGGAACAAGACGTGTAATACTTTGCAAGGTCATGAAGGAGCCATGGTAACTTCTAGGCAACTAAAGGCCTCTCTCACATTGACTAATATGAATGTTCATGAGTCCACCATCAGGAGAACACTGAACAACAATGGTGCACATGGCAGGGTTGTAAGGACAAAGCCACTGCTCTCCAAAAAGAACACTGCTGCTCCTCTGCAGTTTACTAAAGATCACGTGGATAAGCCAGAAGGCTATTGGAAAAATGTTTTGAAGATAGATGAGAACAAAATACAATTTTTGGTTTATTTGAGAAGTGTTATGTTTGGAGAAAGGACAACACTGCATTCCAGTATAAGAATCTTATCACATTTGTGAAACATGATGGTCGTAGTATTATGGTTTGGGACTCTTCTGCTGCATCTGGGCAAGGATGGCTTGCCATCATTTATGGAGTAATGAATTCTGAACTATACCAGGAAAATCTAAAGGAAAATGTCAGGACATCTGTCCGTAAACTGAGTCTCAAGAGAAAGTGAGTCATGCATACTATAGAAATTGTATCAATGTAGTAGTAGGGTTGTCACGATACCATCAACATATCTAAAGATACTATACCAGCAGAAATATCACCAAAGCACACAGTAGTTTGTTTATTCATAATTTAAATCTACGAAATAAACCAAATTTACAGAAATACATGGCTATAAATGAATTTTCCTCTGAGTACTTGGAAAAACTCAAGAACA
>JAFFST010041121.1:75573-86901 GCA_022414735.1 Noturus placidus | reverse complement strand
GGGGGGGGGGTACTGTATGTGTGTGTGCAAGGAGCTTTAAATGTGGGGCTGCAGTTAAGGTGGTGCAAGATTAACTCTGTAGTGATAAAAGAGTTTTTCCATCTGCTTCTGGTCATGGTGGTGCTTGTGGTTTCATACATACTTAAATATGGCTCCTGTTTGAAGGAAACGATGCAATAGAGCACTCAGCTAGGAAAAGTGAGTTCTAAGCTGGTTGTTGGTCTTTTTCTTGGTTCTTTTTTTGGAGACTTCTTTGACTGATAAAAGGAAGATGAATTGTAACAGAAAAAAGGTTCTCTCTATTTTGCTTTTCCCATATGTTTCTAATTATCTGTAGGCTACATATGATTTTCACACCCATGCACTGTTACTAGGGTAATGGAAGTAAAGGAAACAACCTAGAGAGAACTGGTGGAAGACTTCTATATATTTCTTGTTTTCTTGAATATCGTGTGGTGTGTGTGTGTGTGTGTGTGTGTGTGTGTGTGTGTGCACATTATTAGTATATTACCAGAGGCCCTGACAGCCTCCCAGCAGCATGCCTCAACATTACCAGCCAGCCACTTTCTCTAAGGCAGCTCTTATAGGGGACAGATGTGCATATGGATGTGCTCGGCAGGTATTAATACCAAGAGAGTTTTCTGCATGCCCTCCTGAGTGGGTGTGTGAAAAGAGAGAAAGAGGAAGAAAAAGAGGGAATGTGAAAGAAGTAAGATTTGGGGAAAAATTAGTGGGAGTAGGACATACTGTAAAAGCAGTTAAACAGCTGAAATTAGAAAGGAAACTCTTTATACAGAGTGATCAGACACAAACCCAACTCCAACAACACATTTCCCAAACCTCAATAAAGTGGACTCACTGCTGAATTGCAAAACTATTCCCACTCACAAATTCATACTGCCCGAGCACAATGCCACACACAGTATCCAAACACCACAACAACATACAAAAGTCGCACACAGAAACAACCCCCTCCCCCCACATACACCTCGAGAACGCCCAAACACCAAACCAACACCATCTGCACATGCTTCAAACACCAAAACTACCACACAACCGATTTCCCAAACAATGAGTTCCCCAATGCCACACTAATTCACCCACACATTCCTTCCTTACACCAGAACAACTCCACAAACACTATGTCAAAACACCAACCAAGCCACACCCAAACATTATCCAAGCAACAAGCCAGCCAGCACATGAACAATGAACAAATACACACACAAACACACACTTCAAATGGCAAACCAACTAAAGAAGTACCACACAGATGCATCCAAACACCACTCAAACACCAAACATGCAGTATACAGAATACACAGCATCCCCCACTATACACTATACTCAATCCCCCATACATCTCCTCCCAAACATCAAACCAAACCCAACAACATACACTATCCACACCAAGCCAACCTGTCCTAATCACAAACACTAACCAAACACCAAAGCAGTGCCACACAGACAAAGATCAAATACCAAACAAATCCGACCCACCAAGACATGCTGTAAAAACACCAAACCAATCCCACACACACACTGACCAACACCAAGCTACTCCCACACACATTGTCTAAACACCAAACCAATCCCACACATACATTGACCAACACCTAGCAAACCCCACACACACTGTCTAAACACCAAACCAACCCCCCCCCACACACACACACTCACTGACAACACCAAACTAATCCCACACACACACTGTCTATACATCAAACCAATCCCACACACATTGTCTATACATCAAACTAATCCCACACACAATGTCTAAACACCAAAACAATCCCACACACACCCTCACTGACAACACCAAACTAATCCCACACACACTGTCTAAACACCAAACCAATCCCACACACACACCCTCACTGACAACACCAAACTAATCCCACACACACACTGTCTATACATCAAACCAATCCCACACACACTCTCACTGACAACACCAAACTAATCCCACACACACTGTCTAAACACCAAACCAATCCCACACACACTGTCTATACATCAAACTAATCACACACACACACACACTGTCTAAACACCAAAACAATCCCACACACACCCTCACTGACAACACCAAACTAATCCCACACACACACTGTCTATACATCAAACCAATCCCACACACACCCTCACTGACAACACCAAACTAATCCCACACACACTGTCTAAACACCAAACCAATCCCACACACACACCCTCACAGACAACACCAAACTAATCCCACACACACACTGTCTATACATCAAACCAATCCCACACACACCCTCACTGACAACACCAAACTAATCCCACACACACTGTCTAAACACCAAACCAATCCCACACACACACACTCACTGACAACACCAAACTAATCCCACACACATTGTCTAAACACCAAACCAATCCCCTGACACTCACTGACAACACCAAACTAATCCCACACACACTGTCTAAACACCAAACCAATCCCACACACACCCTCACTGACAACACCAAACTAATCCCACACACACACTGTCTATACATCAAACCAATCCCACACACATTGTCTATACATCAAACTAATCACACACACACACACACTGTCTAAACACCAAAACAATCCCACACACACCCTCACTGACAACACCAAACTAATCCCACACACACTGTCTAAACACCAAACCAATCCCACACACACCCTCACTGACAACACCAAACTAATCCCACACACACTGTCTAAACACCAAACCAATCCCACACACACACCCTCACTGACAACACCAAACTAATCCCACACACACTGTCTAAACACCAAACCAATCCCACACACACACACACCCTCACTGACAACACCAAACTAATCCCACACACACTGTCTAAACACCAAACCAATCCCACACACACACACACACCCTCACTAACAACAGCAAACTAATCACACACACACACACACCCTCACTGACCACACCAAACTAATCCCACACACATTGTCTAAACACCAAACCAATCCCCTGACACACACAGTGACCAAACATAAAATCAATCCCACCCACACTCATAAAAACCACACACCAAACCAATCCCACCCACACTCACAATGGCCACACACCAAGCCAATCCCGCCTGCATGCACAATATTTAGCCAAACACAAAACTAATCTCACACAAAGTGAACAATTACCAAACTAATCCCATCCATGTGCATTAACCAAACATCTAGTCAATCCGACCCTCACAAACACTAAACAAACTCCAAACTTATCCCAAAAAATACATGTCTAAATATCAAACCAACAACAACAACAACAACAACACACACACACACACACACACACACACACACACACACACACACACTCACACACACACACATAAACACACAGTCTTAAAACCAAACCAGCAGCACACATAAGCAGACACTGTCCAAACCCCACCATACACTGACTACGGTAACTTTATATCTTATTGATGGTCCTTCGGACACTTGTTTGTGCATTTCCTATTTCATGTTTCAGAATGTTTATAAGTGTCCATGACAGTGGGTACCAACACTTATAACACTCATAACTTAACATAGCTTATAATTGTCAGTGTTTGTATATGCTCTTGTCCTACACGCATAACAAGTGACCAATGGTGTTATAACAAATCCATATAACATAAACTCTGCGGTAACACATCAACGAATTGGCTACCAGGTAGAATGTGAAATAAAACAAACAGCGGTATGATGTGACAGCTTAAAAAATCATGTTATTCGGTCTGATATCAGTGTAATGCGAGAGAAATATTTGGAAGACAGAGCAAGAAAGAGTGTTCAATGCTCTTTATGTGTTTTGCAATGGCAGTCCACATGGGAGAGATGTGCAGAGAACAAGATAGATTGCAGGAAAGCTGGAACAAAAAGAACAAGCTGACCCTGTCTTAATTAGTGCCATCTCATCTCGAAATACCTGTCAGTCATCTCTAATCCCGCCTCAGCATGCCACCATGGTTTGTGTTTGTGTGTGGCAGGGTGTTCACACTCTCTACCAGAGGCCAAGGTGGGCTGATGGGATGGTGTGAGACTCATTCTCCCAAAATAAGTGTGTGCATTTGTGTGTGTTCTTGAGCGTGTGTATATACGTTTGGGATGTTATGCAACACCACTATCTCTGTCTGTTTAGTGTTTGTAAAAAAAAAAATTGTATCTGTATTCGGATTTGAACCTGAAGTGAGTGTGGCCTAAATATAAACCCTGCCACTATTACTCTGGAAAGCTGTCGAAAAAACCTCTGAAGTAAAAATATCAGCACTGTCAATATGATCTGTAAATAATATTCTCTAAATAGGATGAATGCTGTAAACAATGGTCTTTGGTTGTCCCACAGGCATCATATCTGACCACTCATAAGTAAAAAAAAAAAAAACCTCCTGTGCATGCAATGTTTTATGTTACATCCTGTGGAGTCCCAGTCCAGATGCACACATTTAGTCTCAACCAGATGACCTGTGAACTTATTCTGTAAAAACAAACAAACAATAGAATATTCGTTATATTCGTTATCTAGTATTCAGTTACAGGGCGTACGGTGGCTTAGTGGTTAGCACGTTCGCCTCACACTTCCGGGGTTGGCGGTTCTGCCCTGTGTGTGTGGAGTTTGCATGTTCTCCCCGCGCTGCGGGGGTTTCCTCTGGGTACTCCGGTTTCCTCCACCAGTCCAAAGACATGCATGGTAGCCTGATTGACATGGCCAAAGTCTCCATAGTGTATAAAAGGGTGTGTGAATGTGTATTAGATTGTGCCCTGTGATGGATTTGTATCCTGTCCAGGGTGTACCTTGTTCCCAATGCTCCTTGGGGTAGGCTCCAGGTTTACATGGTAGAGGCTTTAAGAAAAGCATTTGAGGGGTCTGCTGTGACCACAATTGTGTGTATAAACTGGATAAATGTTCATGCTCATCATTCACTCTGTGTGTGTGTGTGTGTGTGTGTGTGTGTGTGTGTGTGTGTGTGTGTGTGTGTGTGTGTGTGTGTGTGTGTACCCCTTGTGACTCTGGCTCTTGGGTAGGGTGAGAGATGCCTACTTCAAAGACAGAAAGGATTAACTTCATGGTGGAGTGACCCACAGAGAGAGAATAATAGAGGGAGACAGACAGATGCTCTTTTTATGAGGGGATGAAAGTTAGACAAAAAATAATAACAATATGAAATAAATTACTAAACATATCCGGTAGCCTTTCTGTTCTTGTGTTTTACATTAAAAAAAAAAAAAGAGTATTGTGTATATGTGATATTTTGTGTAAGGTGAACTTTAAAAAAAAAAAAAAAAAAAATACATGGCATGACTTGTATGAAACTCATCATACTCATCCATGACTGGCCAATCTCAAACAGGTTCTTCTGGGTTCTTGGCCAATCAGGTTAGAGAGCTGCTATGGCTGACTCAGTGATGGTCGCCATAGTGACAATCAGCCTCTCAGTGCAGGAATTTGTTTTATGTCATGTTGCTGTGTTGACTGCTGTCACGGTGATTAACTAGAGTTCTCATGGTCAACATGACACAAACACACACACACACACACACACACACACACGTTTCCACTCACAGCTGTATGGCTGTGTGTCTTATAAGTGAAAGAGTGTATTTAAGGTCAGGCGGTATTTCTTCCTACACATGTGGATCATTTTTCTGTGGTCTTCTGATTTTCTGACTCCACTGAATCATTGAAGAGCTTATGATGACCTAATGTGCGTTTTAATCTTCCACTTCTTTTTCTTTTCAACTAGCAGTGTTGTTTCTTTGGAGGTTCTTACTCGCTTTAATTGCTATCCTAGTTTTTCCACTATGTGTTTCGTCTTAAACACAACATGCTTAATAATAGCAGTGATAAAAGCACTAATTAGCTAACAGGATATTACTACGTGTCCTCTATGCTACAACTAGCTCGCTAAAGTAATAACACGGCATTCAGTCTCCTTTTTCACATTTAAAGTCTTAACTCTGATTCAAAGAATGAACTTTTTGAATCCACAATTAACCCGGCTAGCTAGCTACTTACTGTGTGGAAAAGTTTCACTAGTGGGAGAAAGAAAATAGACAAAGTTACTAAATATAATCAGTTAGCATTAATCTAGTATTAGATCTAGTATCTAGTATTAGTATTGTCTTAGCTAGTTTTTCCACTGCCTGTTTCATCTGAAACACAAGATGCTTAATAGTAGGGGTGATAAAAAAGCTAATTAGGTAGTGAGATAGCATTATTAAGTGATATTCTATGTGTCCTTTATGCTACAACTAGCTAGCTAACACAATAACATGGCATTGAGTCTCCTTAAACATTTAATGTATTAACTCTGATTCAAAGAATTAACTTTGTTAACTGACTTAAAAAAAAAAAATCACTTTCCATTTCAGTCCTCAGCTAATTAAAACAGTGCTTTGTGTAGGCTAAATACCATTAGCTGTGAAGCTTCTATTACCCGGCTAGCTAGCTACTTACTGTGAGGAAAAGTTGCTAACAGTGTAACTAGCTAGATGCTAATGTTCATTTAAGCTACATGCTTAATAGTGGGAGGAAAAAAAAAAAAAACAGACAGAAATACTAAATATAATGAGTTAGCATTACTCTAGCAACTCTTGTCCTAGATGATAGCTAGTTGCTTGACAACTTTGTCATTTGAAACACAAAGCTTAAGAGTAGGAGCAAGAAAACAACAATTACTGAGCTCATTTGTGATCTTTTTGGTGCATGGGCTCATTACTCTGTTCACAGTTTTTATTTCTCAGGTTCTCATGTGTATAGTTTGTTTACTCGTGATATAATTATGACTCTAGATTTGGAACCTTCCAACTCACTATCTTTGTACTTTCCATGTTCCAAAAGCATTGATTTTGGCTCCCAGAGAAACATGAACCATGTGTGTGTGTGTGTGTGTGTGTGTGTGTGTGTGTGTGTGTGTGTGTGTATGTGTGTGTGAGCATGTCTGTTTGTTTGTGCGTGTTTTACTGTACATGTAGGACACTTTGATGACTCTTTTATATTTTTGCTTATAACAAGTCATAGCCTTGACAAAAAAGTAATCTATGTTTATCTAAATGCCAGCATGTCTTACCTAAATGTAATCAACATGTTTTGTCACTGCTAGCTGCAGCGCTGAGCTACTCCACAAATGCCGCTAAATATAGCACCTAGGGCCAAACAGTAGTCTACATATACTGTATAATGAATGAACCAACAAACGAACCCACAAACAAATGAATGAACAACATTTGTTTCATCCATGTATGTTAGCGCTTATTCATTTAAATATATCCAGTGTGCATTAGCAACACTCTAGAAAAAGCCATAGACATATTGAACACCATCAATCCCCATGAGTAATTTTGTTTGTTTGTTTGTTTTTGTTTTTCGACAAGAAATATCTGCTGTTTCCTAATGAAAGAAAGAGCTGTCATCATCAGGGTGTATTTATTGGCAAATCTTGTATCAAGCATGTGTACGTGTGAGTGTGAGTGTGTTCAGTGTATTCTTTACGCCATGTAAGTTTGTTTAGAGCAGTGGGATGCTGTCGCCCAGGGCTACATCTTATTACTCTAGGAATGTGTGTGTGTGTGTGTGTGTGTGTGTGTGTGTGTGTGTGTGTGTCTGTACATGCCCACAAAATCAGGTACAATCATAAATAATCCACTGTTTGCACCACTATTTCCTTTTTCGCCTTTAGCACTGGTTTGTTATTATTTTGTTCCAGGATGTATTGTACCACGTCAAGCTTTGGTAACGATACTGCAAGGTAACAGACGTTCATTATCTCTATGAAATCTTTACTATTGTACGAAGGAACGTGTTCTTGTCTGTTTGGTTTGTTGACGTGTCATTCCTTTGGAGGGATTTGAGGCTTTCAGTTGCGCCTGGCAACTCTGGCACCGTTCCCATGGACAGCCACTGATCAGGCTTCCTAGTTTTACTTGGTTGTGTGTGTGTGTTTGTGTGTGTGTGTGTTTGTGTGGCTTCTAACACATTGATGGCTGTAGTGACACCCATTGTGTGCATATACACAGAGCGGTTTACAAGACAGCTGAAATATCTTGTAGAGGTTTAGCATATTTTATTGTCCTGTTCACCACACTTCTCCCTTGATCTCACACTGCTCTCGAGTTAAGTCCATTATTTCTGCCTATTAATGTTATGTAGTGTGTGTGAGTGTGTGTTCATCACGCACTGCACTCGAAGAAGCGTTTGTGTGCTTTTCAAAGTGGACTGGAGTGTTTGCGGCCGAGAGCAGAGATTATTTTTGACACACACACACACACACACACACACACACACACACACACACACACACAGCTACTCATCTCTGTACTCTCACAGTTACAAGCTGCTGTGTGCTTTGTATTTGGACTCTACGTTTACCTCTGTGTGTATACAGACGTTGTGTTCTAGTGTACAAAATTAAACGTTTAATGAAAAGAAATGAAAATTGTTGTATGTACATTTATACAATATAGATATACTTTCCAAGGTACAAAAGCCCTTAAAGTCTAATTATGTATGTGAAATGAGGTTTAAAAGTAAAGACAACCTGTTCCTTAAAGTAAAAAAAAAATAAAAAGGTAAAGATATAGCCTCGAGGCGACTACATTAGTGACAAGTATTTATGACTTTATATCCCCAGGTTAGTAAAAAAAAAAAAAAACCTGTGTGTGTCTGGAATGTATTAGCAATAGTGATACACTAGGCTTTTGTATCAGATTAAATTGCATTACATTAAAATAAAATCACGATGAGGCAACACTATTCATACAGTATATCCTCATATTCACTATACTGTACATGCTTGCTGAATAAGGGTATAACATAATGGCCTTTTAGAACTATTTGTTATTCGCAGAAGTGCCTGTTGGAAATTGCTGACATATTGGGGTGTGTCCTAAACAGAAGGCAGCTGCCTTGTTGCCTTGATGCTCCTGCCGTAATATAAATCAATGTCTCAGAATGCAGAGTTTCCATCGATGTGAAGATGCCTGTTAGTTAGTAAAAGGAGTAAAAGGAGTTAGTTAGTAATACTGGCTTCAAAGCCTGTATTCATCTCAATATTACAAAGTTGCCAATACGCTAAAGGTGTATTGTAACCCTTAAAGTATCCCTGGGGAAAATCAAACAAATATGCATTTCTAAATATAAATTTGTTAACAAACCAGCTATATTTTTCAGAAATAAAATGATAATAATTACATAATTCTATACACACTCCCCGCCTTGTACCCAATGCTTCCTGGGATAGGCTCCAGGTTCCCTGTGACCCTGATAAAGGAGTAAACGGTAGAGGATGGATGAATGGATGGATGGATGGATGGATGGATGGATATACACACCCCCATTGTGCTGGGTTTTCCAAAGTGTATTTTTCCACTTATACCACATAGTGATTTGCCAGCCATTTTATTACTGAATGATGTGTCACACTTTTAAATAGTCCCTCCAGGATTCCATGTTTTTGTGATCATAGAAATGAACGCAAACTCAACGCCACGATATTAGGAGGAGCTTGCGATTTTTCAGAATTACCGCAGGTTTTCTGCAGATTTGGGTCAAGACACATCAGGTGACATCATCACAACATGCATCCAGTCAAATCAATTCACGTGAGTCGGACACGAGTACAGCTAAACGGTCTCAGCTTATTTACCAACAAACATCACTGTGAAAGACCGTGCAAAACATTTACATGCAATTCAGGTAGCTTTAAGCAAAAAAAAAGCACAACCAACTATGAAAATTTCGTGGAAAAAAAGTCGCAGTAAAATCAATCATTTTTGGCCGCAGTAATCATAAAATAAAGCTATGTGAAATCCTGTACGTTGCGAAACACCCACAAGACAAGTTAGTTCTTGTAATGGCTTTTGTTTTAGCAATGCAACTTGACATTTTACAGAGAAACCAGAAAGTGTAACCTCGGAAGACTTTCCCATGCCTTCCATACAGTGAGTGTTACAGAAACGTCTCCTAGCACAACAGCATAACCACATCAGCCATGATATTTTTTCTTTGTTCAACAATAGCATTTAAAAAAAAAAAATCTATTTATTATCAGTCTTAGGGTGGAGCACCTCCATAAAACTTATGTGGAGCATCTCCATAGAACTCTTTGTTACTATAGAAACAATAACTTAAAAAGGTTGGAAAGTGCAAATATGTGTTGGTGATTTAACATTGGTCCTGTAGCACACAGAGAGAGAGAGAGAGAGAGAGAGAGAGAGAACATATTGAGTTTTCCTTTTGGCAGAGCTTCCATCTCCTCTCTCTTTTCCTGGGACTGTCCTATGAATGTAGCTCTCTAGGTGCAGAAGCCTCTGATCTCCTGCTGTCTCTCGCTCTTTTTTATCTTTTCTCCCTCCCTGTGTGAGCACAGACCTTGCCTCTCTGCTTTCTTCTCTCTCCATTCTTTCTTTTCTGCTCCGTTGTGTGATGGGAGGCTCGGCCTGCTGGGAGCAGGCCAGACGAGTTGCTCAGGAACAATCGCCTCTTTTCTGCTCCTCTCATTCTCCTTCAGTCTCTCACTCCTTCTCTCTCCTGGCCTCTTGCTCTCTATGCTTTCACGACCCTTGCTTTCACATGTTGCTGTGCTTAACCCAAAGAGGCTTATGACACAGTAATTACCTCTCTCTCTCTCTCTCTCTCTCTCTCTCTCTCTCTCTCTCTCTCTCAGTACCTCAGTGAGATAGTTCAAAGTTTATCTGATCTGTTCAAAGTTTCATTTAAAAGTAGGCATTTATGTTTTACTGTTATGGAAGGAGTCTCCAGTGTTGGTGCTTTGTAACTGCCAATAATGAACAAGACAATTACAGTATGTTCCTCAGAAATGTTTAGATATAGTAGTATTGGACAGACACAAGGTTGAAAAGGCTGATATATGCATCCATCCATTCATTCATCCATTTTCCATACCACTTATCCTATACAGGGTCATGGGGGATGCTGGAGCCTATCCCAGGAAACTCTGGAACACCTTGGACGGGGTGCCAACCCATTGCTGGGCACAATCACACACACATACACATGGTCACACACTTCAGACAATTTGGAAATGTTAATCAACCTATAATGCATGTTGGTAGACTGGCGGAGGAAACGGGAATACATGGAGGAAACCCCAAAAGCATAGCGAGAACATGCAAACACAGGAGGGAGGCAGGATTCGAACCCCAAACCCTGGAGGTGCTTTTTTTTTTTTTTGGTTGTATTTTTATGGCTGATGGAAATGACACAGGTCACTGAACTGCCGAGAAGCCAGTGGGATTTCAGTGGGATTCTCTGCACATGAAGAGAGAAAATGAGGAATATTCCATCATTATCGAGATTGAGATTG
>JAFFST010041121.1:23937-69525 GCA_022414735.1 Noturus placidus | reverse complement strand
ACACACACACACACAAACACACAAATACACTTTTTTTTTTCTTCACAAGTTTTGTCCTACTATACTTATAAGGACCTTGCATTGACAGTAATATTAATGGAGCAAATTAATGGTCTAGCTAAATTTTTCCCTAACATTAATCATAGGAATGAAGGAAAGAAACTCTTTTAAATTTTCAAATAAAAGCTGCAGTTTTTGTTAAGAAAGAGCATTGTGTCAGTGTGTGTGTGTGTGTGTGTGTGTGTGTGTGTGTGTGTGTGTGTGTGTGTGTGTGTATGTGCAGTCCCTGGTTTTGTTTTTAACAACAGGATATCCAGAGAGAATGTCCCTCTAGCTACTGAACAAGTCAAACCTTGCCTAGGTCATGACCTTTTCCTTAACTTCTGTCTTCTCTCTCTCTCTCTTTCTCTCTCTCTCTCTCTCTCTCTCTCTCTCTCTCTCTAGATTTACTGGCCAGCACCTGTGGAGTGGAGGGAAGAATGCAACTGGGCAGGAAAGGATATCAATGTAAGATTTTTTATCAGTCAAAGCACCTGAGTATCAGTACTTTGATCCAAATTAGCCTGACGAACTGGATCCGATCCGCTGGGGCATTTTATTGTGTAAACGCGAGAAATATTGACTGACACAATACTGAACCTGCTGATGAAAACAGGGCACGCATTGTGTTGAACGATTTCATCATCACGAACACTATGTTGTTACACAATTCTTGGCAAAAGAAGGCTTGAGCGAGTTGTCTCAGGTACTATGAGGGCATCAAGATCAGTTCTAGGCTGATATTCAGAGCTGTGATATTAGTATTATCTGCAATATATATAAAATGATATTTCTGTAAAGCTGCTTTGAGACAATGTACCATTGTAAAAAGCGCTATTTAAATTAAATTAAAATTAAACTTTACACACATTACTCTTATACCATGATTATTCATATATATATATACATATACATATATATATATATGAATAATCATGGTATAAGAGTAATGTGTGTAAAGTTTAATTTTAATTTAATTTAAATAGCGCTTTTTACAATGGTACATTGTCTCAAAGCAGCTTTACAGAAATATCATTTTTACATTTTTACATTTAGAAGTGACTTACTAATGAGAGCACATTCACACACCAGTGGTAGCAGAGCTGCCATGCAAGGTGCTAGCTTGCCATTGGGGGCAACTTAGGGTTCAGTGTCTTGCCCAAGGACGCTTCGGCATGGGATCACCCGGGCCGGGATTCGAACCACCAACCCTACGATTAGTGGATTAGTGGACAACCCACTCTACCGACTGAGCCACAGCCGCCCTAATCACCGTAAAGTGTAGTTCAATGGAAAAACAGTTTCTTCTTTCTGTGCGTTTTGTAGCATTTAGCTAGACGGTGATTAGTGAAAGTCTCAGGCAGGCTATGAATGTAGATGTGTGAAAGCCTGCGTAATCCAGGGGTCATCAATGTCAGTCCTGGGGGTCCAGAGTCTTGCACATCTTGGTGAATCAACTCAACAGTTAATTAGCAGGATTAAGCACTATTCAAGATGGATTAGTTTGATCAGAACAGCTTTGTATGGGGTTTTGGAAAGGAATTTATCCACCTGATTTGGGTAGGATTAAACAAGGTATCTGTATAATTTTCCTCAATTTGATAGTCTGGATGTACTGTATACAGTATGTCAGCTTTACATGACAGGCATGACCTCTAGGTAACTGTTGAAATACAGCTTCAAATTCTTCAATGAAATGAAAATAGAAAACATAAACTGATAGTGTGAAATAAAAAGTATAAGAACGATTCAAAAAGAAAAATATGCTGGTTCTGGAACATTCTCATTCTTGATCTCTGATCTGGTAAAGGATTTTGATTTGTTAAGAATTTAGCCTCATTGACGCAGACTGATAAAAAGTACATAAGACTTATAAATATTTAATTGTAAAGAAATGTAGTGATGTAGGTTTTCAAAATTTAGTGAGCAGAGATTTTTTCCTTTGAATTGTAGTAAGTAAAATTCATGCTGAAAGAAAAAGTTACTTCTGATCCCAAGTGGTGCAACAGTAAAGCGTTTGTCCTAACAGCGTTCGAAGGCTGGTTCCTGTTCGAGAGCCTCTGCGAGGGAAGGATGGCAGGCTCTCTCTCCTCTGTCAATCACAGCAACACCAGCCACTGAGCTAATGCATGTGAAAGATATTGGATAACGATTTCTTGTGATGCAATAGTTTGAAAAGATACATAAAGCACAGATACTTAAAAAAAACAGCTTAAGTACAGTATCAAAGTAATTGTTACTTCTCACTTCTGGTGACCAAACCTGACCAATAACCAGACCAAACAGATTGTTATCTGATGTACTACTACTAAGATGTTACTCATATCAGGAAGAGAGTGTGAGTATCAGCATGAGAGTAAAGAAAAATTCATTCAAGATTTAAAAAGAAAAAATCTAAATCAATAAAATATAATCAAAAATTGCCTTATTTTTCTTTTTCTTTTTGTTTGATTTATAATTTTTTTGATTCTCATACACTTTTTAGAGTACAACAAAATATTTCAACACAAATCAATATTTTTTACCCCAATAACAGCCCCTCCCACCCCACCCAGGAAAGTTTACATATGATTAATTTATTTATGATTCATGTACATGTGATTTAATTACATATGTTTCGTATTATTTTCATAAATCCATACAGAATATATATAAAGAAAGAAATTAAAAAAAAAAAGGAAGGGGGGAGGGGTAAGATTGATAGTATTGACCGTCCACCTCTCCTTAATCTACCTCCAGGGTGGGTACATCCTTGAAGTAGGTAATAAACTGTTGCCATTTTCCCAAAAATGAGTCTCCGCTACCTCTGATGTTATACTTGATTTTTTCCAGCTTCAAAAAGAACATTAGACCTTTAATCCAGACTGATATTGAGGGGGGTTGTGGAGAGGTCCAAGACAACAATATTCTGCGCCGAGCAAGTAACGATGCAAAGGCCACAACACTGGCTTGTCTAAAGTTCAGAGGCTGACACTGAGATGAAACACCAAAGATGGCAATTAGAGGACAGACCTCCAAATTGATTCTGTGAGAGTTTAGATTTTTCACACATGTCAGGAACATTGGGATATATTTTAGATAGTTTACTGCCTTATTTTTCTTATTGGGGATTTCATTCTAAAAATATTAAACCTCATTAGTCTTGCTGATTGTCTTTGATCAAATATAAGTACATAAGGTTAAGTAAGTACTGAGGTCAGTTCTAACCTCAATATGTTTCCTAAGGGAGCTCTGTGTACAGAAGGTAATGTGCTCTGAAATTACTTTTATTTACTTCCAGACAAGATACATACATTCCTGAATCATACTTGATTAATCACTTAAATTAAAAAAAATCACAGATTAATCACTTAAATGTGTCAAACTGGCCCAAGTAAAACTAGCCCAATCTGGCCTTTATTAGGTGTGTTAGATCAGGGAAATCACCAAGTTGTCATCACTATGCTACAGGACTTTAACTGAAGACTCTTGATCTAATCCAATTTGTTTAGATGTTCTTTTGCTGATTCCATGTAATGTTGTTTCAGTGTATCAGCAGACTTTATTTCAACACCAACCTCCAGCCAAGTCAAACATTTTATCATTTCATTACTGCTTGTGTAAATTGTAGTCAAGTCATGTCCTGATTGTTCTCATGGAAAAAGACAGATTGTTGGAAATGTGTAATACGGATATGTTTGAGTTGAGTGTGAGAAGGTTACAGTTTTCACCTCTTCCTCATGTTGCAGGGTGTGTTTCAGGTCATCTAAGTGTTTATGTAAGGTGAGTGTATATGTGTTTGTGTGTCTGACAAAAATCAGCTGATGATGAGATCCAAGTTGGACAATTACACATGCTCACACATTCAGTCACACACACAGGCTCCGTAGTTAGCCTGACCCATGATTTAACCTACATTGTAAGTAGATGAATGTGTCAGGCGTCAAGAGAGAGATTCGGACCACCGTGGAGAATAGACTTTTACCTTACACACTTCTTTTGTCTGTCCTAACCTTCCTAGCTATCTCAATTTATTTTTTATTTATTTCCTTATGTTCTCTTTTGTTTTTTGTTTTTTTTTCCCTCATCCTTGAAACGTATTCCGAGCATCTCACTGGTTGAAGAATTGTTCACTCAAAAAAACAAACTGTGTGTGTGTGTGTCAGAGTCAAAATGCTCCTGGCCTTGGTGGTTGCTGTAATGGATGAAAATATTGCAATTTATTCCACCTCTTCTAGCCTTGCAAGCATGGGTGTATGCTCTCTCTCTCTCTCTCTCTCTCTCTCTCTCACTCTCGCCCTCTCTCCGAAATCCCCTTTTTGTCTCGACGTTGTGAGCCTTCTTTCCTTCTTTATTTGTTTCTTTGCTCTTTTCTCTTTCTTCTCTGATAGTATAATTACTCATCCTCCCCACCACAGAAGGAGGTGTTTAGTCTTGGATGTCAAAGGGTCACATGCACACGCAGTCATTCATTACTCTCATGTCCTATTAGCACTGTCAGGTGACACGTCCTAATCCAGATGCAAATCCAGATACAAAACCGCACTGCACGCACTCACTCGTCAAATCAAATAAATGAGTAATTTAAACTTGATGGTGAAAAATTGTGATTAAAATAGTCAATTAACCAAATGACAATTAGAAGATCAGTTCAGGTTCACATTAGTGAGTTTACTTATTTGTAAATGTACCCCAACTCAGGAGCTCTGGGAGCATTTCTTCCTGAACTAACAGGTTTTTATGAATAGCAAATTTCTAGTGAAAATGCACCTATGAACAGTGGACAAATTATTTTGTTCCTATCCTTGATAAATGAGGCCCAATGTTAACACCCTCACTAACTGCAATGTTGTTACATATGCAATTCTCTCCAGGCTAATGTTCGAATGTACTAATTTTATCATATTACCACACTAACAAACACATTTTCAGATACATGATTCCACAATAAGTGATTTTGTAATCAGTTTTAAGCAGTCTAAATCTCTGGGTTGAAGTCATTGTGAGGGAGGTAAAGAAGCTAATGTGAAAGTTATCATGATAACAATATATAATACCTTCACATTTCCCACAGGGGTAGCCGGGGTATACCCTGTCTTTCAAAGATAAAACACATCAATATACATTGTTATTTTTGACATTCACATTCAATTATTTGGAATATTGTTGAGCCAAACTCAGATTCATGCAGCCTATTAGCACAGGTGTAATAAATGTGAATGGAGCGAGGTTCAATTTTCCTGAAATGCATTTGGAGGAGAAACTAAAAGTAGATAAGCACACATTGTCCAGTCAGAATACTTATTACACAAAAGGACAGAAAACAACTGTAATTAGATTATTTGTATTATTATTATTCATTTGAATAGAAAGGTTAGAACTTGTCTGTTTACATTTGGTATTCAATGGAAATACACTGTGTGCCCAGTAGGTTTCATATGTTCGAAAATCATACAGCCTCTGCTCGACTAAGCCATATTAGCTACATGTGCACGGTCACGCGAGGATTTCAGTTCAGTATAATATAAAGGTCAGAGGTTAAAGTTCATGTATCTCGCTAGGGAGTCATGTATCTCAGTAGGGAGTCGACACACATTATCTCTCTGCGTAAATCACTGACTGACTCTCTGCTCATTTCTTTTGTAGTTTGTTCTTTGTTTCTCTCCGTCTCTTTGTTTAACGGCCTCACTTCAAAAACTCCACGTCTTCCAGTGAGCTGTGCCCTCCAGACACACACACACACACACACACACACACACACACACACACACACACACACAGAGAGAGAGAGAGAGAGAGAGAGAGTTTTCCCAACTTCTTACCCCTTGTTAATTGCAAGCTATAAACCTATCGAAATATACAAGTGGGAGGACACAGAGAAAGACAAAAGCAGAGTAACAAAGGGACAGGGACTCTTTTATAGACACAGTTTGTCTTTACCTTACTTGGCTGACGATGTGTTAAAGCCCTTACACACACACACACACACACACACACTGCATGGGGAGCTGTAAGGTTAAAGATAACCATTTGTTCTGTGTGTGTGTGTGTGTGTGTGTGTGTGTGTGTGTGTGTGTGTATTTTCATTACATGGCAAATCCAATAATGCAGCACACACAGAAATATTATTTATATAGTGTATTAATATATAGAAATGATCATATTTGGCTAAAATTGGGTTTTGACTTTAACAAACCATATGTATATTTCACCAGAAAGACATGGGAGTGCTTGTATTTGCTTGTTAATCTTGGGTAAAGAGCCAATTTGGTGGTAAATGAAGTAAATCTGCTATGAAGTAAATCTCTCCTCAAACATTGAAAGTCAGGATTTGAATGTCAAGTTGTTGGATGGTTATACATACAATACATATATCATCCTAATCAATTCAGTTTGGAATCAGATAACGCAATGCTCATGTGCCACAGCAGGAATTTAATACAAACATCTTCCTTGTCACTTTTCACGAACCAAACTTTACAATGCTCGAACTTTACCGTGATGGAGATAAATGCAAACGAGAAAAACAGTTCAGTTCTGGAAAGTATGTCGTTTTCAAAACTATTTACAGAAAAACATATAAAAATTTTCTGATGTGAAGGCAGCCACACACAAGAGTGTAACCATGGTATAGACATTGGGGGGGGGGGGGGTCCAAGCGCTAGCTTGCCATCAGGAGCAACTTGGGGTTCAGTGTCTTGCCCAAGGACACTTCAGCATGTGGAGTCACATGGGCCGGGAATCAAACCGCCAACCCTACGGTTAGTAGACAACCCGCTCTACCAACTGCACCACAACCGCCCAAGTTCATAAGTTAAAAGCAATGAATGATTCATTCTTAACCCAGATTGAACCATATAACCTTATAATACAATACTAATTACAATGTATTAAATCATTCAATTCAGTTCTGGCACACAATTCCACCTTTAAACTGCGTTCTAGGGAAGAAAGTTAACCAAACTTCACACAATACTAAACTGCCACCTATAAGCTTCCATCACTTGTTATGTCTCGTAGCTCCAGTTCAAAACTAAACAACAAATATGTTTTGGCTAAATGACTCTTTTCATTTAAGGGGGCATTGTTTGATTTTCAGAGCAGCTCATCTGAACTGCCTTAAGTTGTGTACAACACACAGGAATACAGTAGATCATGATGTCATTTTTTTTTCTGAGCATCTCATTTAATCTTATCCTTGAGACAATTTTTTGAGTAGAAAATGTAATCTTATCCATGAGAACCTTGAGAAAAGGAAAACTGCAAAAGTAGAGATAGAACAGAAACCAAACAGGGAGATATGGTAAGAGACAGAGACATAACAGAGAAAGAGGGAGAAAGCATCCATGCAAATTCATTTGCTTTACTATAAAAGTTTTTTTTTTTTTTTTTTTTTTTTTTTTTTTTTTTCAATTTAATGAAAAATATGATTGGTCCCTGTTCGTTCCATCTGGATACTCTTTCCTGGTTACTCTAAAGACGTAGATTTTAAGGTCAATCCTGTGTCTCTGCTATTCCCCTGAGGGACAGGATGGAAGCTGATTGTACTAAGACAGATGCCTGGCTTTCAGTGTGCATCTGATGGTGTGTCCTGACCCCAATTAAACAGATGTTCGGGGTTCAGGTCATTGGCTAGAGGTAATGTTCCTTGGATGAAAATAAAGTATGAGGGATGCCATGGTCTCAAACAGTGAGGGAAAAGAGAGATAATTACTGAATGAACAGGTGCTACAAAAACAAGAGAGATAGAAGAGGAATTTATGATTCCTTACATCTCTTCTCTTCTTTTCTCTTCTCTTCTCTTTTTTCCTTTTCTTTTCAATTCTCTTCTGAAGCACTGAGGAGTTATGGAACAGTACTGTTTAAAATTAACGAGTAACTCTGACACAGTGCCTGGTCCATTCTTTCCTCCTAAATCTCTCCCACACTCCTCTTCTCTAAGCCTCCATACATCCATCTCATATCCTTCCATTGCTTCCCCTATCCACTGGGCAATCGTTATGTTTGATGCCCTTGTGTTGTCGTAGCAATTCAGAGAGTCCTGGGAAACATGGCACGCTCCAGTGAGTGCCCTCACAAGTGATTATTAGAGTGTGTGTGTGTGTGTGTGTGTGTGTGTGTGTGTGTGTGTGTGTGAGAGAGTGAGAGAGACAGAGAGAGAGAGAGAGATAAAGACCAAAAGGACCCTGTGTCTAAATTGGCCCCCTACTACCTTTTTTTTTTTTAGAAAGAGATGAAAGAAGCCTTTATTTGTCACATATACATTACAGCAGAGTGATTTTTTTTCACATATCCCAGCTTGTTAGGACGTTGGGGTCAGAGTTCAGGGTCAACCATGATAAGTCGCCCCTGGAGCAGATATGGTTAAGGACCTTGCTCAAGGGCCCATGATTGGCAGCTTGGCAGTATTGGGGCTCGTAACCCCAAACTTCTGATCAGTAACCTAGAGCCTTAACCCTTGAGCCACCACAGCAACAGTTCATTATGATTATTCTGTACAAGCTCAGATGTGTTTGCAATGGCATACTTTCAGAATATACTGTATAGCTCATACTATTTATGCATACACCACTATGTGTACTAGTATATAATGTAGTGTGCAGTGTGTGAGAATTGTTATTAATATACTAGATTCATGTGACTATTGGCCAGTTAAAGTAAACAGTTACCTTCAGATTGCTTTTAAATGTATTAATTTTTATGCATAAAAGGCTTTATGGTTGTCAAAAACCTTTTTAGACTTTATTTAGAAACCATGTAAAAAGCTACTTTTTCGTTAAAAGCTTCTGAGTAAAAATGTTAAATATTGATATTAAATGTAATAATTTGTTATTCTTTGTTGTAACTACAGTAATGACTAGCAGGCCATTTAACATTAGCTTGTTATATGAACAATAAATTAGCTCTAACATTTATCTGAAAACATCAGCACAGAATAATCATGCTAGAACTATTTTTCTGCTGACTCTTTGACCTTCTTCACTTCTGTGTCTATATTTTATTTGAAAAAATAATGAATTAATACATGTAATGTCCCACTTTTTATAGTGGGACGCACCTCTGTACCTCTGGCTGCATGTTTGGAAATTCAAGCAAGTTGTGCGTCAGCAGAGTAACATTGTTTACTTGAAATATCTGTTATGCACATTCTGCTTACGTGTCAGGCTTATAATGAATCATGTAGTACTGTCTTTAAGTGGTTATCAGTTCTAGCGTTCTGGGATTTCATAACATTCACTTTGTATAATAATAAGATGTGGTTTCGCAAAAATGACTAGAACTGGAAACCCCATTGGGGACCATGTGTGTATGAATATAAAGTGTTTGTGTGTGTGTGTGTGTGTGTGTGTGTGTGTGTGTGTGTGTCTGTGCTTGGCAGCAAACGATTGCGAGACGTACCAGATGGGGCTCTCACTTCTCTGAACTGTGTTAAGAATGTGAAAATTCATGTCATCAAGATTGATTTGCGTATGTCACTTTGTGTGTTTTGCAGATGGACTGCGTTAATTATGTGAAGGTTTTACATCACTTTAACCGAACTCACCTATACGCCTGTGGGACAGGAGCCTTCCACCCGACCTGTGCTTACGTGGAGGTTGGACAGAAGGTGGAGGTAAGTTGAGAGAGAGAGAGAGAGAGAGAGAGTGTGTGTGTGTGTGTGTGTGTGTGTGTGTAGCATGGCTGCAAACAGCTGGACCCTTAAGGCGATGAATCCAAACACAAGGACTCCAATTTTCCATTGGAATGTACATTGTTGTGAACTGGAAAATAACAGCCTGTGTCTCACTTTTGTTTCTCATCCTATCATTTTTTCTCTCTCTCCATCTTTAGGATCATGTGTTTCGATTTGATCAATCTCTCGTTGAAGATGGTAAAGGGAAAAGCCCGTATGATCCACGGCACACTGCAGCCTCTGTTCTGGTTGGTCAGTACACCTGTCAATCTACCTTACTATATAATCACCACCAGTTCTATAACTCCCCATTTTGGATACAACTGCTTTAGTAGCTGTATTATTTTAAGAATACTGCCATTTTGAGCAGCAATTTAACCATAAAGGAGCTTTATGACTTTCAGGATGCCATTTAGAGACTTATTATTTAGGGTGATGGTACAGCATAGAGCATTTATTTATTCACTACTGATTGCTTATAACCAAATAACCTCAGCAGTGTATTACATAAGAACATAACTAAATTACTGTTCAGTAAATAACTAGTTAGCAAGATAACTAAGGCTAAGTTATCCTTATTAGCTAGCAAGAAAGCAGCTAGAGAGTAGCTGAGTGAAGTTGTGGTATATTATCTGGTTCATTTAAACCCACGCAATGACTTATAAATTCAAATACAGGTTAGTCAAAGCAACTGTTTGGTCATCTACATTTGTCATAACATTAACAGACTAACATGGGACTGGCCAAACCAATGGGGTGTGTGAAGTATACGCAAGGGGTCAATGGTTTTAAATAAATAAATAAATAAATGTTACAGTGGTGGAAATCACAAGCCACCCTTTTCAGAGATATTAAATTTATTATTGACTTCTTACAGTCGTTAGCCTTTTTGTTTGGTCACATAAATTGGACGGGTTTAATCCAAACTTAAGTAATTTAAACTTAAATCAAATGATGTTTAATTAAAAACAGGGTTCTGTAAGTAGAATTAAAATCGATGTGGGTCCAATAAATAGTCAGAAAATTATAGTGCATATTTAAATATATCTAAGCATATAGACAGTCCTGCTTCAAGTTTTCCAGCTATCTTGGGAGTTGATAGATACAGTAATGCAATAATCTTAGCACATAATTTTGTGAAGAAAATTCTAAACAAAGCGATCTTTGTGTTTGTTTTTAAAGAATGCTGCTATAATGCATTTCTACTTATGCTTATTGGCTCTTAGGTGATGAGCTGTATTCAGGAGTGGCCACTGACCTGATGGGAAGGGATTTCACAATATTCCGGAGCTTGGGACAGAAACCCTCCATACGGACCGAACAACACGACTCTCGCTGGCTCAGTGGTATGTTTTGATTCCACAGCTCAAGTCAAGGATTCCTCACTCACTCTGACCTTGAAATGAGTAAAGCTGCTGATACAATAAGGCTTGTCTTGTATGTCTCAGATGTAAGTGTGTTTGTATGCACGTTTTTCAGAGCCCAAATTCATAGGCGCTTTCGCTGTTCCGGAGAGCGAAAACCCTGATGATGATAAAGTCTTCTTCTTCTTCCGAGAGACTGCTGTCGAAGCTCAAGGCTACGGCAAGGTCACCTATGCTCGGATTGGCCAGCTATGCCGGGTAAGCAGGATGATTAGGATGGATGTGATTTAATGGCAAGGAAAACTTTTTTTTAGGTTTGTGCAATCTTGAGTGTGTCTATGTGTCTGTTGTAGAATGACATGGGAGGGCAGCGCAGTTTAGTGAATAAGTGGACAACGTTCCTGAAGACTCGACTTGTCTGCTCTGTACCAGGCACCGATGGCAGTGAAACACACTTTGATGAGCTCAGTAAGAGCACACGCACAAATCCTCTCAAACACCCAAACCAGTGTCCATAGTGTCAGTTTAAAGTTAAGTATATTTGATTTATTTGACCTTTGTGTCAACTTTTAGGGGATGTGTTCCTGCTGCAGACGCGAGACAGGAAGAATCCGCTGGTCTACACAGTCTTCTCTACTTCCAGGTGAGAGGTCAGACAGTCTTGATCACAAATGATTGAATGCTTCATGTTTCAGCACTGGAAAATATACCAGAGTCAAAAAGGTGTACCAATAAATGTTTTAATTTAATACATTTAGAGTAGTTCATTGGGGTTGGGCACAGGGCCTTAGTAGTTAGAATATTTGCCTCACACCTCCAGGAATGGGGGATTGAATCCCGTCTCTGCCCTGTGTGCATGGAGCTTGCATGGTAATGTTTTGTCGGCTGATTGTCATTTTCAAATTATCTATAGAGTGTGTGAGTGTGTATGATTGTACCCCAAGTCCAGGCGTGTGCACTAAGTTCCCTGGGATATACTGTGGCTCCAGGCTTCCCTTCAACCCTGTTTAGGATAAGCAGTATGGAAAATGGACTGATGGATAGAGTAGCTTGGCTGTTTGAGAAATCCTTGTATAAAAACTTAAAGCTGAATCAGCTGTTCACACACTTTGTGCTTATTTTTGTGTTGTCGTACTGCCATATAGTCCACTCAAACTCCATCATGTTACAGTAAGTGTTCTTGCAGTGTTAACTGACTCTTAACACCTGATTCTGATTCAGTGTGGTGTGGCTTTTGTTCTCGCTAAGCTGTGTCTTCTTACCGCTATTGTTTTAAATCAATAGGAACTGTTGATAACTATTTTTTTACCGCTTACACCAACAAACATTCATGTAGTCTGGTTTCAGGAATCAGAACTAACAACCAACCAAAAGCTAAACAACCATCATAGTGACAAAGTGCTCGGGTAGTGCATTCAGACTTTCAGATCCTGTGGTTTATAAATGATTTCTGTGTATTGCATTAATAGTGCGTGTCTTTCTTTCCTGCAGTAGTGTATTCCGTGGATCAGCCGTCTGCCTGTACACTATGAATGACATCCGCAGAGCATTTTTGGGGCCGTTTGCCCATAAAGAGGGACCCAATTACCAGTGGGTGCCTTTCCAAGGCAAAGTCCCTTATCCTCGACCAGGCATGGTGAGCTCCTCGTTTCACCGAGATATTATTGCTTGGAGTTTATATCTCTTAACAGAGACAGAATGGAGTTGGTGTGCCAAACTATAATAAATTACAATGGATTCTCTTTTATTCATTTCTCTACCCCTTGTTTAGTGTCCCAGTAAGACGTTTGGAAGTTTCGAGTCCACTAAAGGCTTCCCAGATAACGTGATCCAGTTCGCACGTCATCATCCATTGATGTATAACCCAGTGACGCCCCTCGGTGGCCGTCCGCTCTTCCTGCGCACTGGAATGCCTTACAGCTTCACACAAATCGCTGTGGATCGAGTTAATGCTGCGGACGGCCATTACGACGTCATGTTCATTGGAACAGGTCAACACCTTTAGAGTCGTTACAGAGTAGTATGACGTAATAAAGTAGAGTACATTAAGTAAGGAATAAAACACGACAGGTCAGAGCTGTTATTAGAAAATAATCAGTTACATGGTGTTGTGATGTGGCTCAATATAAAGTGAAGTTTTTTTATTCGTCAGCCATTGCCCGGTACTATACATTTATTTATTAAAGAACTATAAATCATACTTAATCATACTCGGTAGTAACTGCAAAGCACAAAGTCCTCTATCTGTAGCTCAGATAGATCTGAATCTCCATAATATTCGGAGGAGCTTGCAATTTTTCAAAATAACCGCAGATTTTTCGCAGATTATACATCATCACAGCTCTCATTCAGACAAAGCCATTTTTAAATCACGTGTCAAACATGAGTACAGCTAAAAGGTCTCATTTACCAACAAACATCACTGATGAAGACCGTGCAAAACAATTCTGTGCAACTGCAATTTTGCCAATTTGAATCGCAAATGTTGAAAAAAGCTGCAGTAAAATAAAGCATTTTTGGCCTCAACAATGGCAACAAAAAAATACTCTGTGAAATCCTGTATGGACTGACATTCTTCTCATTATTACTGTTGCTAGAATAACTATTTAATGTTCTCTTTATATATGCGTATGATATACAGTATAGGTCAATAACTCACTGTCCTATGCTGTACTGTCTGTTTTTGTCAGTGTCAGTAAATGTATTATTTTTATTTTACTTATTTGAGATTCAACAGTGTGTGTTTCAACAATATGCAAAGGTTGGATGATATTTAAAAGATCTTTTGCATACCATTGTGTCTGTAATATTTTATGTGTCTTTAAACCCTTGCAGATTTCGGCACAGTTCTGAAAGTGATCTCTGTGCCCAAAGGAAGTTGGAGTAACACAGAGCTGCTGCTGGAGGAGCTGCAAGTGTTCAAGGTGTGTGTGCATGGTGGTGGTGGTGGTGGTGGTGGTGGGGAGGGGGGGGGTTGTTTGTGTTTGCATTCCCTTTCCATAAAAAAAAAGAATTTGAATGCAGGGCCAATTATCAAATATAAAAACAATGTGTGAGCAAAGGACAAATGTATGTTCTTCCCTCAACAGGACTCTTCATCCATCATCAACATGCAGATCTCCTCCAAACGAGTAAGTCACGCATATCTGTTACAACAGCTCTGAAATTAGTTACAGCGGTTTGCAAGGTACATGCTGAGACCTTCCCGTGTTGACCTCTGAACCTAATCAAGCCAAGGTCAAAGTTAAGGTGTCTAGAGTGGTGTTTCAAAGTGATGTCTTCACATACTTGCTACTCAGTGGCAATGCTGATGTACTTACAGTACATAGTGTGAAGTGTATGAATAGTGTCAGTTTAGAGGGAGTTATAGTGAACTCTAGGTCCACTGTATAATTTTTCACTTTGACAGCAACATGTTAACACCATCAGCAGAACCCATAATTTAATGCATGACTAGATTTCATTTAATAAACAAGGCAGAAAATTACACTGCTTAAGTTTCAAGATAAAAGATGTCATTAAAATCTGATAATATGTGTAGCTTATTAGATTTCCAGACCAGTGTGTCCTTGTGTGTCTTTGTAATATAGCAGCTATCTTGAGTAACTCTCTCTCTCTCTCTCTCTCTCTCTCTCTCTCTCTCTCTCTCTCTCCCTCTCCCTCTCTCTTTGTCTTATTCCTTTTGTTGCCCTCTTTCTTCTCTCTCTGCAGCAACAGCTGTATGTAGGCTCTGACACAGGTGTGGCGCAGGTGCCACTGCATCGCTGCAGCATGTACGGTAAAGCATGTGCTGAGTGCTGCCTGGCCCGTGACCCCTACTGTGCCTGGGATGGACACACATGTACACGCTACCTGCCTAACACCAAACGGTACACACACTCATTACTTATTCTGCACTTTTCCATCTTACTGTATGCTGATTATTCATTACATCACTACTGTGGTTTTAGACTTAATATCGGATCATCTGAAATCCTCTCTATTCTGTTGTGTGTGTGTGTGTGTGTGTGTGTGTGTGTGTGTGTGTGTGTGTGTGTGTGTGTGTGTGTGTGCGCCTACAAGTAGACGTTTCCGTCGCCAGGATGTGAGGAATGGTGATCCTAACACACTCTGTTCTGGAGGTTAGTTTGCACCTCTAGGGGGCAGTGTTATACCACAGATCCTTACTTTTCAGTGTTGGTGTCTGACACAGACACAGCAAGTAAAGTTCCCATTATAGTTCAACAGTTTTTGAGATTGAACCAATTTTGAAGTTAAGTTCTGAGTTTCATAGTTTTTCAATACAGTAGGAAGACCTTGCCTGTCCATAAACATCAAGGTGTGATATGCCCAATAAAATGAAAGAAAATGAAATGACGTAATGCTCATCTTTGCTACTCAGACAATAAACTAGCTTCAATATTAAGAACCTGCTGCCTTTAAAATAAGAACCACTTCCACCTAGCTATGGGAAACACTGTCTGTTATAAGCATGAAAGGGTGTGAGACATGATTTGGAAGCTCCCACCAGTTTTAACCCCCATTCATTCAGTCATGTCTACTGGCCAAACACAACAGTGGTGGGCCTGCCAGTTCATTTGATCTGCCTTTCGATCTTCCACTATTGATGGAAGTATAACTCACATATGACCTGCTGGCTCATTTCATTCATTCTGTAAAAGAAAGAAAAAGAAATGTTAGTGGAGAGCAAAGACAGTTTTTTTTTTTTTTTTTTTTTTTTTGAGAATTTTCTTGGAGTAAATGGTTGTTTATAAATGGGATAAGCCAGTGCAAGAAGTCGTTACAGCCAGGAAAGAATACAATTTACATCACACTAATGAGCAAAAACGGGTCAAGCTGGGGAACACGTGAAAAAAAAATAAAAACAAATATGCACACAGCACAGAAAAACTCGACAGAGTGAGCCAATGTTATTGTTTCTGAACAATAAAAATAGTTTTAGCAATTCATATTGTAGTCCAATCGTGTTGTCCTAGAGTCTTTCTTTATCCTACATTCTACTAGAATGAATATAATCATAATATTATAATAATTGAATGAATTATTCATAAAGTTTGTGGCCCAGTTGAGTCAGAAACTGAGTTTAACATCACTGGTTTATATTGTGCTGTGTAGATCACCAGAAGCAGCGTGTACAGGAGAAAAAGCTGTATGCAGTGGAGAGCAGTAGCTCTTTCCTGGAGTGCATCCCTAAATCACTACAGGCTCGGGTCACATGGACCTCTCAGAGACACACCAACAATGCCCGAGAAGAGGTGAGAGAGGGAAAATAAAAAGGGGCATGGGAGAGGGGCTTTAGAAATGGTGGAAAGGGGTGATTAAGGAAAACATTTCAGAATAAGTGAGACGGAAACAAAACAATATGGCGGAATATATGTGCAAAGGGGTGGAAACAAAAAAGTGGGTGGGAATATACAGAAAAGGAAAGGAGGATTCTCAGTGTGATAGACAGTGTCAATAAGAAACGATGAAAGTGTTTTTTTTTTATTATTTTTAAATTAATGATCTTTCACATTATCAATATGATTCTCAGGTCCGTCTTGATGATCGCGTGCTTCAGACAAATCGTGGCTTGTTGCTGCGCCGAGTGTTGCGCAGAGATGGCGGTGTATACAAGTGTCACGCGATGGAGCATGGATTCACCCAAACGATGCTCAGCATCACGCTGGAGGTCGTCCCCTTTTCAGGCCCCGCCCATAGCCGAGGACACAGCCCTGCCCACAGCCAAGGACAAAACGCCGCTCAGAGCCAATCACAGTCCACCAATCAGAAGCTGTGGTACAGAGACTTCATGCAGTTGGTTGATCACCCCAACCTGAGCACCATTGACCAGATCTGCGAGCAGGTCTGGTCACGCAAGCACAGCCAATCAGACAAAGCCATGGCAGATGCACCCAACGAGTCTCCACCTACCGATCCTCTGCACTCCACCCACAAAAAGTGGAAGCATCTGAAGGAGGCGAGGAAGGGGAGGAATCGCAGAACACACGACGGAAAACCTGCACCTCGAGCGCCTCGGAGTGCAGGAGAGTAACGAGGGATACAGGAGAGAGAGACAGAGAAAGAAGGAGAGATCACTGGAGTTGGAAAAAACCACACACCATCGCATTTAGTGACTATTTATCAAATAACACAAACACGCTATACATTCGAAATTCACAACATTCTTCTACATACTCTATACACTCCCTTCATTCCCACAGCGCTATCCCTACATACTCTATACACTCCCTTCATTCCCACACCGCTATCCCTACACACTCTATACACTCCCTTCATTCCCACAGCGCTATCCCTACATACTCTATACACTCCCTTCATTCCCACAGCGCTATCCCTACATACTCTATACACTCCCTTCATTCCCACAGCGCTATCCCTACACACTCTATACACTCCCTTCATTTCCACACCGCTATCCCTATACACTCTGTACACTCCCTTCATTCCCACACCGCTATCCCTATACACTCTGTACACTCCCTTCATTCCCACACCGCTATCCCTATACACTCTATACACTCCCTTCATTCCCACAGCGCTATCCCTACACACTCTGTACACTCCCTTCATTCCCACAGCACTATCCCTACACACTCTATACACTCCCTTCATTCCCACAGCACTATCCCTACACACTCTATACACTCCCTTCATTTCCACACTGCTATCCCTACACACTCTATACACTCCCTTCATTCCCACAGCGCTATCCCTACATACTTTATACACTACCTACATGCCCTCACCACTATTCCTATGCACTCTGTTCCTGTACACTTCACTCATAACCTCACTGCAATCCCTGTACACTCAGTCATGATGTCAACTACATATATACACTCTATAAACACTCCAATTTACTCGATTACAGAGTACACACACACACACACACACACACACACACACACACACACACACACACTCACATATATAAAATGATGCAATAATTGTTCACTTGGTCTTCTTTCTGAACACAAAGGCTTATCTGAAAAAGTGCAGACAAGGATGATGTCATTCTGAACAATACTGTCTCATTGTGGCTACGATTCCAAATGGAGGAATAATCAAAACCACGGATAACACATTTCACACACTTGATACCTACACAAATCGTACAGCGGTGCAATTGCTTGCATTGTCTTGGAACAGCTCACACACTTAAACACATGCTCTGCTTCTTGAAAAACAAAACTTGTATATTTGCCAGGTGTTTGTGTGTTTGTGCTTTGTGCTGTTTGTGTTCCATAGAATAGAATGAGCTCAATATCCTCTAATATTCTCTGTACAACCAAAACCACTATTTCGCTGAACACCACTAGTTGCCTGTTACCATAGAAACCCTTAAAGCTGCTCTCTGGTGTTTACCATCGGCAGGAAATGGGAAGAAATCAACTCAAAACTGTGAACTTACCCACAAAATGTCGTCAACATGTGTGGCCTGGCTGCTCACTAGCGCCACCTGTTGTACGGAAACACTTTGAGCTGCTTTAATGGAGGTTTTCGCTTCCACTTTATCCAAAGCACATTTTGTGTGAGATGAAATGGTTGTAGAGAGGGTCGTCTGTGTGCAGTGTACTTGTACGGTGTTTGTTTGTTTGCTTTGCGATGACATTATCACACACATTATCAGGAGCAACATCAAAGCGGGGGTGCATCATGGGAAAATCAGACTGTGGGTAAAGAAAATACGTTATGATGGGGTAAAAAAGAATGTTTTGGTTTCAAACTCTCAACAAATTAGTTGACTATTCACAAGACATGATGATTGTGTGTGTGTGTGTTTCATAGCTCCCACAGTCACATTAACTCTATATTGGTAAATGGTAAAAAACTTATATAGCGCTTTACACTGTGTCTCATTCACACCAATGGTAGCAAAGCTGCCATGAAAGGCGCTAAATGGCCATCGGGGGCAAGTTAGGGTTCAGTGTCTTGCCCAAGGACACTTCGGCATGGGATCATCCGGGCCGGGATTCGAACCACCAACCCTACGATTAGTGGACAACCTGCTCTATCAACTGAGCCACAGCCGCCCTATATTGCTTATATAGCATGTTATTTAAAGTAGAGTTCATTCATTTTAAAATAAAAACACTAAGCTGCTTATTATAATGACATCAGCATTACCCATCAGCCCTTTTTGCTGATGTAGGGTTGTTTTAGGTTAGATGATAAATAACAGATGATAATTCCTTCCTACTCTAGAGCTAAGTCAGCCAATTACAGTATTCCTGTGCTGTTAATACAGATGCAGGGTGTGCTCCAATTCTCATACTACTGTACACAAGTAGCATCACAGAAAGCGTAATAGTGGGGTTGACTACCCACTGTGGAGTGTTGGGGCCCGGATTGTGTTTTCATTCAATAGATCTCAGATATCCCTGACTACTCGATACATATTCTTTGTCAATAATGTAAGGCAGAAATAGTTGGAAAATAGTTTCTCTTCGACTACTTCTGTGGTTCCAAATATGGCATCTTGGTCACAATTAATATTTCCCTGAGTGGTTTGTACTGCTGGCTTGTATGAGTTTAAATGAAAATAATGAGTCAGTGCACTAGAATAGTGAACTGGTGGCTTTGGTTTTCACCACGAGATGGCAGCTTGGTGTCGTGAAAGAACCATGAAGCAATCATACTTAATGTTGAGTTAAACTATCACTATTCCACTACGATGAGAGAAAGAGATTTCATGAAAAGTGTAGGTTCTCACATATATAGCTACAATGAGGTGCTCTCTTTGTATTCTTCCCTTCCCAAAAGTATCTGGCGCATGATTTTCTGGTCAGAAACACAGTGGCTTGGTTTTATTTTTTAAAATGCAGAATGATGAAATATTAATCAAACATACTCATATGGTCTAGTTTTTCTACAGTGTTGGGTTTTAGGGTGTAAAGTTCTAACACGCTGGTAATGAGGATTGTATCTAAAAAATAAATAAATAAATAAAAATCAACAATGTCACACAAATAGGGCCATTGAAAATTTTCAGACAACAATCCTAGGCAACATTCTCAGAAAATACAAGTACCAAAATGTACTTTTCCTTGTCACCAGGCTGGTTCCATCAATAACGGACATATTGTAAATGTCTTATGTGTCTTTTCTTTATTAAAGTGGTGAATGGAGTACCTTTAACTTTTATAGTAAAGCTTTACAAGTATTGGTCCTTAAGGTCCAATTATGTAGCTAAAGGTACAAAAGATGGACCTTGATAGTACCACACCATCAGTAAAGAAAATTACAGTGTATTTCTAAGAGTAAATTTCAGATTCATTTCTTTCCTTTCGCATTTCTTGGAAATGCTAATCATTAAGCCAGACATCTCAACCTATTTTCCCTCTGCAATCAGTTCTGCTAGCTATTATCAGTTCCTTAAGATATAAGATAAGAGTGTATTTGGGTGAATAGTTTTGTTCTATTTATAATGTTTCATGATGTAAAGAATGGTTATGCCTGTTTCTGTTCATTTGCATGACTTAAAAATAAAGAAAGAAAGAAAGAAAGATAAAGTGTTTTGCCAATACAGCAGACAGGAAGCACATTGGCACATCTAATGTTCTTATGACATATTTAAGACGTAATAAGCTAATATGTAGTTGTGAATTGTGCTGAGATTGACTTTTGTAATATATCCATTCTTCTGAAAACTGGAGAGAAAAAAAGTGTGTATATTTTGAGGTATATGTTCTTTTCCTTTTTAAACCATATTTAAGGACTCGGTCTGAAACTCCCTGTGTGAAATGACATGTTTTCTCTTTTAACAATGTTTTTTTTTTTTTTTTTTCTAAAAAAAATAATAACAATTATAATAATAACCAAATGACCCAGACCAGCTCACTGATTTCCTTGCCTTGTGACTCTTCTCATATTCTGAGAGACAGAGAGAGAGAGAGAGAGAGAGAGAGAGAGAGAGAGAGAGTGTGTGTGTGTGTGTGTGTGTGTGTGTGTGTGTGTGTGTGTGTGTGTACTGTATGTGCGCTTGTACATGCATGTGTTTGACACATTAACATGAGTATGTGTGTTCTTTGAGTGTCTAATTTTAGATGTTATAACTGTAAACCATTGCTTAAAAGTGGGACTTCATTGTCTGGAGAGGTCAAAGGTTGAAGGCCAAAGTTGATGTGGAACACTGTAGTGACTTTTCCTATTTCTATGTGGTTTGTTGCATCAGACTGTATTTGATTAACACAAAGAAATAAACAGTTACTTCAAAATATGGATTTATTGGCTTGATGGCTTGATGATAATGAATTGTATTAGTTCACTATCAGTTCATGATTGTGTTTTCGGTACTGTACAATGGGAGCTGTATTGGTAGAAAGTCAGAAAATTGATACCATTAGCAGCATTCCCAGTATAGAATGTAAAACCAGTTTTTTAAGTGGCTAGGCCGCTGCCCCTTCAAGTTATCCAGAGATAAAATGTTAAACATAGGTTAAATACATATTGCAAAATAATTATGAAATAAAAGTATTTAGTCATACTATTTGCCTGGTCGTCATGTTAGAATTTATTAAAAAAAAAAAAAAAAGAAAATCGAAATTGTATTTTGATCATATCTGTGTGCAGGGCTCCAGCCAAATGAGTGCGTATGTAGGCTACCTCCTTAAACTTTTGAAAAGCAGGTGACTTGAGGCTGTCCTCTCATTGGCTTGCTTCAAATTGTCCTCTGGGTTGCAGCTCATTGAGCCCTAAAAGTAGATAAAGAGAACCATATTAAACAAAAGAGACAAAAATAATGATACTTTATTATTTATTTATTGAGGAAAATGATCCAATATTACATTACTGTGAGTGGCAAAGGTTTGTGAAACTTTGCTTTCAGTATCTGTTGTGTCCCTGCTGTGCAGCAATCATTTTAGCCCATTCCTCAGTACAGAATAGCTTCAACTCTGGGATCTTGGTGGGTTATCTCGCATGAATGCTAGCTCGGGTTTTTCCACAACATTTCTATTGACTTAAGGTCAGGACTTTGACATGGTTATTCCAAAACATTAACTTTATTGTTCTTTAACCATTCTTTGGTAGAATTACTTGTGTGCTTAGAGTCGTTGACTTGCTGCATGACCCACTTTCCCTTGAGAGTCTGTTAGCACAAACGGACGCTCTAAATCAAGTGTGGTCATGTGACACAAGTATCAGTGTTTGAACTGTGTCAATCTACAGAGAAATCAGTCTTTAGTTCAGAGCATTCTGTGTATTTAATTTAATTATAATTTTTTTTACTTATGAACATCTGTGGTTCTGCTGTTCTTGGTTCCACAAAAGGAAAAAAAAAACAAGCCTTTTTTAAACGACAATTAAAAACACCTGGATGTCTAAATAAAAATAGAAAGATTATTTTTATGTATGTTTCCCTTCAAAGAAAGAAAGAGCTTAGGACTGCTAGCACATTTATACCATCTGTCTCTGGTGTGATGGCATTTCATCTGCCCTCATGTCTTACACAGGCCTTAGCAGAGACAGCGTGGATGATTAATGCTCGTAATTAGCTCTAATTACATCCTGTTAGGTATACGCTCATTAACCCCTTTTGCCTCTTGTTAGGTGTGTTGACATATTGGAGTTAAAGTTTCCATGCCGGCACACTTTCAGTCATTCGGCAGTTTCAGTTTAACACACACACACACACACACACACACACACACACACACACACACACACACACACACACACACTTAGTCAGCTAGTCCCTTTGGACTGTCAGTCTTTCATTCTCCAGAATTGCATCCTCTGTTTTTTGCATACCTTCTTCACTCTGTGTGCCTGATGTCTTCTTTTTTTAACAATTCTCCCACATATCTCTCTCACACACATTCTCCCATTCTTCAACCCACTGTTTATAGGGCTGTATTTGAAAGGAGGTTGAGAAAACAAATGCATGGTGATGACGGAGGAGAGAAAAGAAAAATGTAAAGGATGTAGGAGAGAAAGAGGAGTTTACATAGTCAGCAAAAAGCACCCGAGTGAGTAGAGTTAATTAGGCTTCGAATAATATTGCCTTTGAAGATCAGCTGACCAAGATTGAAAAAAGTACGTTGTCATCCATCCATCCATTTTCTATTCCGCTTATCCTTCCTTCAGCGTCACAGGGAAACCTGGAGCCTATCCCAGGGAGCATTGGGCACAAGGCAGGGTATACCCTGGACAGGGTGCTAATCCATCACAGGACACAATCACATACACACTCACACATCCATTCATACATTATGGACACTTTAGACACACCAATCAGCCTACCATACATGTCTTTGGACTGGGGAAGAAACCGGAGTACCCGGAGGAAACCTCCGCAACACGGGAAGAACATGCAAACTCCGCACACATATGGTCATGGGAATCGAAGTACGTAGTCATGATACCAGAAAATCAGTGTCCCAATGTGTAGTGAGCCAGGGAACTTGTGTACACGATATACTGAGTCACTTCCTACTGAACTATGGAGCTGGTTGAGACATATGCAGTGTTTGTGATTGTGGTGTGTTGTAGTCCTTGGCAGCCATGTTTGTAGGCCACAGTGTATTCTGAGAGTTGTGGTTCGATGCCGATTCCGGTGTAACCTAATAAGGCTTGGTGAATTGTGTCAGATTTGCTGTTGAAAGCAAAAGTTTGCATACCCTTAAGACAAAATGATGAAACATATATTGTATTCATAAGAAGACATGTTCCTTCATGATCAAAAAATGTTTCGCTCAGTTACATGTTGTTGTTTTTTAAATCACAAAATACAGCCTAGTTATTTATTATAGTTCCATTTTAACAGTAGAAATCTTGAAATGCTGGAAAGTTTCAATAAGTCATTTTTAGTAAAAGACTAAAAAGGTGGTTAGTTTTAGGTGTGTATGGGGAGTGGGGGGTGTATTGTAAGATGTCTCACATTCAAACAGGCAAAATGACTTTGTTTTTTGCATTTTTTTTGGAATGAACATGATATGCAAGGAAAGCAGGAACTGATGTAAGTGTGTTTACTGGGATCTTATAGAATTTCACGTGCTGATTTATTTTCATAAACAGAGGCATGCAAAGATTGTTCTACACACTGAGCAGCAGCCAGCAGTGTCTTTGTTTGTTTTTCAGACATGAAACTCATATCCGAGTCAGGTCGCGTGCAGACATACGGTGTACGCTTGCATGCTTATTACTGTATTTCGTATGATGAAAATGCACAACGTTTTCTTTGGTTCGCAACACTTTAGATCAATGAGTTCCTGTAATAAATAATAATATTGATGACATTCATCAACTTTGGAGGTAGGTTAGGAATAAAAGCTTTGGAAATGTTTTTATATGAAAATAATCAACAATGGCCTGGTGTGATGCAGCCCAAAAAAAAAGGATAGGTACTGTTACAACACCTGAGCTGAAAATGTCCTGAAGTGTTTAATTCTTCTTATATTACAGCAATTTGTGAAAAACACTTTATTTAAGCAATTTATAGTTACATTTGAGAGACAAGTTCCTTTTATCGTTTACATTATAGCAGGGTTTCCTCACCAGCCTTAAGTTTGAGACAAAATTTTTAAATTAAAAGAAAAAACCTGCTGAGAAGCTGGAAAGCACAGTCCTCTTTCCTGAAGACTCTCCCGTAGCATCAAATGGTTACATAAACCATACAATGCTAATTAAACTTCACTGTACAAAATACAGAACGCATATTTTTAATCTGTTTATTATTAAGCTTAGATTTTAGAAGTATGATGATTATGTGTAAGCTGTTACTATAGAAATGATAACTTATTAGAATGAGCTAACACCTTCTGACCAATCAGAATCGAGAACAACAGCGCTCTATAAGTAATGATATTAACAACGTTTTGCGTAAATGTTGAATTTTGAATAAATAATGAAGAATGTTGATTCCTAAAAGTAAGTTTACTTAATCATCATAAATGAAATCACAGCATTATATGTTAATAATCAGCTCAATGAGCAACTGTCAGATATAAACTTGTCAAACTAAGCAGTGGTTTTAGTAAAGATTATTTGAAACAGCCTTAAAGTGTAGACCTTATTGAGACAAATGTTCAGTGCTTTGCATCATACATCAAAGGTATCTTTGTTGAAACAGAAAGTTCTAATACTAAGGTCACGGACTGCTAAAATTCATGGCTATTTATTAGATTTTTATCTAATGTAGTTGATAATGGTGGTTAAAGGGAACTTAATGCAAAGTTTGTTTTTCTATACTTTCTACTTATTCGTTGCAACTTTTTGCAAACAAATCAAAGCTGTGTTACTTTAATTCTTGTTTTAATACAGTACTGAGCAATAGTCTTAGGCGAGCTCTAAAAGAGCAGTAAACAGTAATAAATTAAACAAAACCAATATTTGGTGTAACAATTTAAAAATAAAAAGGTATTAGTAGTCTCAGGTAGAATTAGGGCAGTTTTATAAGGCCACGGTTTATAACCAGCCACGGTTCATTGTGCGGTTGTGGCTAAGTCGGTAGAGCGGGTTGTCCACTAATCCACTAATCGTGGGGTTGGTGGTTCGAATCCTGGCCCGGATGATCCCATGCTGAAGTGTCCTTGGGCAAGACACTGAACCCTAAGTTGCCCCCAATGGCAAGCTAGCACCTTGCATGGAAGCTCTGCTACCATTGGTGTGTGAGTGTGCACTCATTTGTAAGTCGCTTGTAAATGTAAAATGTAAAAATGATATTTCTGTAAAGCTGCTTTGAGACAATGTCCATTGTAAAAAAGTGCTATATTAATTAATTAATTGTATTTCTTTGGTCTGAAAAGTGTGTCTTACCACACAATATGCTGATTTCTTTACTGACATACAAACATTTTTTCTGTAACATTTAATTTTGTGCTGGAAAAGTAATGTTTGGAAATCTAAAATGTTTTTTTTTTTGTACTGATTCTATAATGTAGAGGTCATAAAACAAAAATCTATAACAAAGTTTGTACTAAAAAAATTAACAAAACACGGTGCCTAAGACTGTTTCACAGTACTGTAAAGTTCAGTAGCTCAGTATATTGCTTAAACTATAGGATGGTCAAGGTCATGGTCATAGTGGATACACAGCCAGTCTTATGAACACTGTATGTGAAATGAAAATACACCGTGCATGTGAAACTAGTCCACAGGACATCATGTACACACACATTCTCACACTCATTCACACCTACAGGTGTCGTTATTGCACCTACTGTACTGATATGTTTTATGGGAGGTAGAAAGAAACCCATGCAGACACACAAGAACTTCCAAACTCTACACACTCAGTAACCTGAGCTCTGAATCAAACCAGTAATCCTGAAAGCTTGATGCAGCAATGCTGCGCCTCTGTGTCGCTTTTTAATACGATATAATTGAATCGAATTATGTTAGATTATACTTACTTTTATCACAGGACGTTGAGAACATTTATGTACACTTATAAAATGTAACCATGCTTTCAAGTCTGCACATAATTTCAGAAACCAGCATCAAACAAAGAAAAACAGCATTTGGACTTGATTACGGTTCTGTACAAATCAGGATCAGTTAGCATGAATTATAGCTTTAAGCGATGGGTTTATGTTCAGTGTGGTCTTTCATTGGCATCTACAGTATATATATATATATATATATACCTCTGATAGCTTCTTGCTTCCGTTGCAGTAGAATAGCAAATGATTAAAAGCCCCTATATAGACTGATCACATGATCTTGTATTCTGGTTACATGTGGTTTTCAAATCCAAATCATATACAAGCACGCACATTCAAAGGACATGAAGGAGAAAGACAAACATCTCACCAAGTAACTTGAAGCCCACAAACATGCATATGATAGACATTTCTATAATCTGGAACATATTTATTCCCTTTTATTCATTTATCTTTAAAGACAAAACCCACATCTGTACACTCTGCATGCAAGGATCTGTTTTAAATAAGATATAAATACATGACATATACCAAGACAAACTCGTCACACACACCTTTTTATGTGTTATCGGCAGATAAAATGAAAGTACAGTGTTATTTCAATCGGTTAGTTAAATCAGTCCATATGAATTCTTAATCAGTGTTTTTTTTTTTTTTTTTTTTTTTTATCCAGTATTAAATCTGAAGAGGATCCATGGACTGTACACACAATGGTTATAATATTTGTGTGTACAGTCTGGAAATTATTGAAATATAAATCTAAGTATTTTAACATAATGAATGAATGATTGACGGATTATTTTATGGTTAGAGCATTTCTACCGTGTGTCCGTTCTTCTTAGTGCATCTGTGATCTGCAGTGAGATTCAGTCACAGTTGGGTATATTCAAGTGCAGGCTTGACAACCTTTAAACCACTGAGTTATCACTCCAAGAGCAATCTTTTTGTTCTACATGAATATAAATTGCAGATGAGTCTTTTGGACTTTTATATATTAACCAGTCCGTACATTTATTTATTTATTTTTTGTCGCAGCTTTTGTCAAAATGTGCCATGCAACTTGCTGAGCTTTTTTTGTATAAAACTAATCGAATTCGCGAAATTGGAATTGCGCAAAATTGTTTTGCACGGCCTTTCACAGTGATGTTTGTTGATAAATAAGATATTTTAGCTGTACTACATGAATTGAAGAGGGCTTTGGCTGAATGCGTGCCGTGATGACGACACATGACAAATTCTCGGCCCGAATCTGTGGAAAAATCTGCGGTAATTTAGAAAAATTGCAAGCTCCTTCATACATTGCATTCATTTCTACGATCGCAAACTCCTGAAATCCTCGAGTGACTAATTAACTGAAACCCTAGAAGCTCCACCCCTCTTCCCCTGTCTCACATTGGTAATCTTTGTACTTGTCTCAAAGATGCAGCATTGTTTTCAATGTAAATGGAAAAGATTTTGAGCTCATCAATATGAAATATATTTCAATAGGATTGATTAGTGTATGCTTGACTTTGCTAAAATTAGACTAGTATTTAGTTAACATCAATTAACTATACTTAGGGGTGACAAAGAAAAATGTGGCACTTTTTCTGTCAAAAGGGGGGGGAAGACCCTGGAGGGTCAAATGTCACACATTGCAAATAATTTTAACGGTAATGATAAATTGCAATAAAAACTGGAGTGTGCATAAATAACCATTTTACAATAACCACCAGACGTTGATATAGACTCTAGAAAAGTAAATAATGACTTGTGAAAATGGATGCACTAAGCTGAACCCAGTCATTTGTTGGAAAACTGAATGAATGCCATTAACAGCTATAATGTTATTTTTTTATAGCATTATGAAAAGCTAGTAGTGCAGCAGCAAAAGATTCGGATTGATCTATGTTCTGAAAGTTTCTTTTTTCTCCGTCAATGTTCTCTAAATCAGGTTAGATTAGATCAACAGCAATATTTTCAAAGAAAACAACTTGTGTGTTTCCAGACTTCTGTTAGAACAAATGAATCATTAAACTGAGTGATGTAAAAGCAGCTAGGCTTAACGGGGGGGGGGGGGGGGGGGGTCTTGGCTCATTCTTCATTTGTATAAAAGAAATCTTTCTTCTATTTCCAAAACAATCTGGACGCTTAATCATATTGTACCACATTACCTGACTCTTACATTACATTTGAAATTCAGTGTTTTAACAGTGCTTTAGTCTGCACATCACATAATGCCTTACATTACAGCAATACATGAAAGATGAACAGCTGAAATGTTACACCATCAGAAATAACAACATACAGGTAATATTTTCATTCCTCGCCTTTAAATACACCTTCAAAACCTTCAAATTCCAATTAAATAGCTTTTGTACATCCTCTGAGAGTAAAGAGAAATGAAGCTAGAGTTATAAGAAAATATGAAGATGAAACTGTGGCTTAGTGGTTAGCACGTTCACCTCACACATCCAGGGTCTGGGGTTCGAGTCCCGCCAGGGCCATGTGTGTGCGGAGTTTGCATGTTCTCCCTGTGTGCCGGGGGTTTCCTCCTGGTACTCCGGTTTCCTCCCCCAGTCCAAAGACATGCATGTTAGGCTGATTGGCGTGTATGTGATTGTGCCCTGTGATGGACTGGCACCCTGTCCAGGATGTAACCCACCTTGTGCCCGATGCTCCCTGGGATAGGCTCCAGGTTCCCCTGTGACCCTGGAAAGGAGTAAGCGGTTGAAGATGGATAATGGATGGATGAAACTGATTTTGTTTTTCTTTAAAAAATTTTTTACACCACATCACTGGTGTATGGAAGCCCCAAGAGGCCGATATGTATTATTATTTTTTTTTTCTTTTTTGTTTTCTCGTGATCTTGACATAGCGATATTTGTATTCTGGTTCTCATGATCACGAGTTCATTTTTCTGTGTACTCGACATAACATGTTGTTTTCACTGTTCTGGATGCAGCATAAGCTTAGTGCAGTCCCACAGAATCATGCACTGTAAAACCAGATACTTCATTTAACTCAAAAAATGTAGATAACTAATTACATCAAAATATTTTAAGTTGATAAATCAATTTATTTAAGCCAGATACACTTATATACAGCAAAAATTTAAGTCAAACTTTGTAATTTAAAATACATTTTTGTTATATTTAAGTGTATTTGGCTTAAAGAAATTTATTTATCAACTTAAATTTTTTTAGGTAATTAGTTTCCTAAAATGTTTTGAGTTAAATGAACTTATCTGGTTTTACAGTGTGGATGAACAAATTAATTTTTGCTTTGATCAGGGACTCACTCAAGCTGAAATAGCTCTATGTCTGTCAGTGACCGACAACTTCTACATCAGTCCCCGACACTTAAGAAAAGGACACCCGTCTCTCTTAATGCGGAGATCAAGTCCATCTCTACAGTGAGCAATTGAGCACATATGGCGAAGACACCAATGTGCATGCAACACCAGTCCGTGTGATTTGCTCGTAATAAAATTACGTCGTGAGAAAACAACTTTTACTAGGTCGAAATCATAAGAAAATAAGAAGGGGGGGGGGGTGCATATGGCGTCTTTGGGCTTCCATACTGTTGAATAGTCGAATCTCACATGCTGTTCTATAACAGTGTCACTTGGACAGTAATCCTGGTTGCACGATTTAAACTAATGTGCTCATTCGAATGCATCATTATTTACAATTTACACAGGGACTTGTATGGTGGATGTTCCACATAAAATGATTAACAACGTGTTTAATCATTAATACAAGAGAACTTTCTTAAGGAGATGTTTGTTTAGCATTTTTGAAAGGAGTCCCCAGGGTCACCACTTTGCAACAGTCATCGTAAAGGTTTTCAGTCAGACAATGGACATTGCGCTTATCTTATTAGTTTAAAAATGGATTAGAAAAGGGGGGTTAATAAGGAAACGGCTGCTTATAGCTACAATAACATAAGTAATAATGAGAACTAATCTGTTTTGCAGACAATCCACAACATTGAATGTAACTATAAATGGATATAATGCAAGGTGTGTCTTTTTTCTTTTCTTTTTTTTCTTTTTTTTTTTTAAATAAATACAGCATTGTTAGTGTTGGCAAATTGCTGTGGTATAAGAGGAAGTAAATACTTCAAGACTACACATCTGGTAACCCCAAAACACTCCATTGTTGATCATTTCACCTTAACTGCACACCCTATCATGTTTTATTCCTTACAATAATCCACTTATAACCAGTAGCTTGCAGTAAAAGCAAAATAACTTAGCAATTTACAGTTTTAAAAAGTTCAGGTTAACAAGTTGGTCCAAAAAAATAAAATAAATCAAAAATACAAATACTGCGAGCGCTTTTAAAACCTGGATGATCATAAAGGTATTTGTCTTGACTCCAGCATTCTGAGAGTGATGTTATGAACACACTCAGATCTTCTCAGCACATACAGTAGAAAACTACAGTAAACAGAATTTTTATAGATGAAAAGGACGTGTGTGTGTGTGTGTGTGTGTGTGTGTGTGTGTGTGTGTGTGTGTGTGCGCGCCCACATATTGTCTGTTTCTTCTGTTGATACATCAACTGTCGTCAAATTCTGACAAATGACAACGCAATAATACGTTAACAAAGAAAATGTGATATAAAGTTTGCTCCACAGTTATGCAGAGTTTTGGAGACGGTAAACACATTCCACTTGTATGTTTGAATGTCAACGTCTTTCAGCTTGAGAGGTGTTTTTATAAAATTATACTAACCCTCGTCTCTTTGTCCATGAGTTCATCTCTAGGTGTGTGTGTGTATGTGTGGGTGTGTGTGTGTGTGTGTCACTCTTCTGCGTGTGTGTCTCGTGGCATACGATGGCGTTCCCCGACGTTCTTACTGACTCTGGTTTTTCGTGCTACATCTTGCGCTTGCCTGTATTTGTCCATCATGTTCTTGTGCTTCCGCCGCAGTTTTTCATTGCACCAGACACGCTCACAGTATTGTTCTACTTGAGGAAGGTTTGATGGACCAATCAGCTGCAAGACATCCTTAAACCAACCCTTGGATGGCGTTCGGTTAGCTGAGCCCGTATGGGAGGGACATGAAGACCAAGCCTTGTGTTTACTGTCTTGTGATAGTAAGTCCGCCAGGGTGTCCCCTTGTAACACATCCAGCCACACACGTGCGAGCGTCTGAGAAAATCCATGTTCCCGAGAGCGGCACACGTAGACGCCTTCATCGTGTCGTAACACTCGTCTGAATAGCAAACCTTCATCTGTTTTTACCACTCTCTCGTCCAGCTCCACCTAAATGCAGAAAATGTCATTCAAATAAAAATACTTTAATCCAAGTTCAGTATTTTGAGCGTATTTAGTTTTTTTTTATTATTATTATTTTAAAATTATTTTGTATTCATTTATTTTTGAAATGACATAATTATTAAAATACAACATATTATTCTACTATTGTAAGCTATTAATCTGAAAATGATTACAGAATATTGAAATATGTATTATACCGTTTTATGGTATTTTATCTGTTTACATACTGTACAGATGCAATAAAATCTTATTGTTCTACGTTCTCCAATATTTATTTGTTTATTTCAACACAATAAACCTTATTAACATAGTCTAGGCAATGCAAATTTATTTGTATAATGCATTGAAGTAGAAAATACTTGAAAACAACTTACCATTAACAAATGGGCAAAATATTTTATTTATATATATATATATATATATATATATATATATATATATATATATATATATATATATATAAACTGATATTTAATAAATATAATAAAACAGTAACTTTTTCAAACCCAAACACTGATAAATTTGCCCTATATATAATAAATATCTAAGAAAATAGAGTAGTGTTTTTCAAATGTGATGTACAGAGCTCTAGGTGAAGCAGACCATTCTACCTCTATCCATCTTCCAGTGACAGGATAGCTACCGTGATGAATGATACAGTCTGGGAGCTTTGTAGAGTTTTCTCTTATGTCTGGGATTTTGAATGTAAACAATAAACGGAAAGCCTTCGAGTAAAATGTTTTATGCCAAATGTTCGGGTGAAAACTCTTGTTCTGTCTTACCTCCTCCAGATGTTCATCCCGCTGGATGTGCCAGGTGACGGTGGCTTGTGGCGATCGAGGTACACACTCCAGAAAGGTGCTGTTGTTCTCTGTGCCGTACACAACCTGCACTTCAGTTTTGTCCACATCTTCCACTGCAGACAAAACACACAAATGTGAGGACACACACATGCTCGTTATAGTTATAGTAAAGAGGATTGTGTTTATTTTTGCTCCAAAGAGCCACATGTATGTGAGTGTGTATGCAAGTGTGTGTGCGAGTGTATACACAGATAAGTGCTAAAAGGTGTGACAGTCGTTCGATGTGGTTCATGTAGAGGCCAAATTTCACTGATATAGCTGTGTGTGTGTGTGTGTGTGTGTGTGTGTGTGTTTAGTGATGGACCTGTCAGTCTACTGAAAAGTTCAAATCGGTTCATTTAGCAGGTAAAGCTTAAATTTCCAAATCCAGGTGTGTGAGGTGTGTGTGTGTGTGTGTGTGTCAGGTGTGTAAGCACCTTATTGCTTTTTTTTTTCCTTTTATTAAATTTTTTGCTCATTCTCTCTAAAGCGATGAGCGATGGTCTGTGAGAACTTCTTAGTTGAAAGGTTCATGAAGTTCACCAAAATCCAATGTTTTTTCTAGCACTGTCAAGCAAATATCGTCTCTGAATAATGCCACTAACAGCATCGTGCTTGTGTGCGAGTGCTTGTTAAGACAGCTTTATACACAGGACACACTGTTGTTTGTTCTCTGAATTTGATTTAAAGTTACTTATGTTATTGTAGTAAAGATTCATGCTTTCTGAATAACCCGGCTTCTTTTATTTGGGTTTTCAGGGTCTCATATTTACGCAGTGCAAAGTTGACGGCATATCTAAAATAACACATTATGCATAACCTTGATAGAAATAAGAGTGAATAAAAGCATCACACCCTTATTTATGGATGGATCATTTAAGCTCATCTTATTTTATGGGTCAATTAATTTGATTATTTCCTCTTACTGTAAACATCCTGTGTCCTCTCAGACTGACATGTGTTGCAACCAATCAGCAACAAGCATGTGATGTTTACTAAGGACTTATCCTTTGTATTTTGTGTTCATGTTTTTAAATTTACAATTTAAATTACGATATTGCGTTAGTTTCTGAATTTACTATCTTGTTTTTTAATTTGTCGTTGCATTTTCTGATTTGCTGTGGGTTTATATTGCTTCAGACCTATGGATAATTTGGATAAAATGGACAAGCCATGTATGTTTTTGGACAGTTGGAGGAAACTGAAAAACCCAGAGGAAACCCACGTGAATACGAGGAGAAGATGCACAACTCTGCTCAGACAGCAAACCAAGCTCAGGAACCCTGGACCTGTGAGGGTTTGCACGTGATTGCACGTGATAGTTTTCTTACCACTCTGGTTCTGGTCTCTGCATTGCAACGCTGGGTTTGCGTGTCTGATGTCCTGTCGGCGATAGCGACGTTTAGAACTGGGAAAATAGCGTGTGCAGGTGTGTCCATCCCAGGCGCAGTAGGGGTCTCGTGCCAGGCAGCATTCCGCACACGCTTTACCGTACATGCTGCAGCGATGCAGAGGAACCTGCGCTACGCCAGCACTCGAGCCCACAAACAGAGATTGCTAAAGGGGTTGGATGGAGACAAAAGAAACAAACTTAAGGCTCATATGCAGCATACTATTTTTTTTTCTATCTGTCATTTTGAAGTGAAACAACTTGATAGCTGAGGTGATAATTGTGGGAATTAAACATGACATGGTGTTATTGGTTCATTTTACCCTACGTGCAAGAGGACACCATCAAAAGTAAGATGTTCAGAGGTGAGCAAAAGTCACTGCTTGAAGGTTTAATGGTTGTTTATGATGAATTGTACATGATATGGACAATATTGGCATAAAGTATTGAGGCAGCAGTCAATTCAATTCAATTCAATGTTATTCTATTTTATTTGTATAGTGCTTTTTACAATGGCCATTGTCTCAAAGCAGCTTTAAAGAAAGATATAAACATAGGAAAGTGTGTGGATTAATCCCAATTGAGCAAGCCGGTGGCGACGGTGGAAAGGAAAAAACTTCCTATGAGGTTAAGACATGGCATTTTGGCATTTATTCATTTAGCAGACGCTTTTATCCAAAGCGACTTACAAGTGCACACTCATACACCAATGGTAGCAGAGCTTCCATGCAAGGTGCTAGCTTGCCATCGGGGGCAACTTAGGGTTCAGTGTCTTGCCCAAGGACACTTCGGCATGGGATCACCCGGGCCGGGATTCGAACCGCCAACCCCACGATTAGTGGATTAGTAGACAACCCGCTTTACCGACTGAGCCACAGCCGCCCATAAGAGGAAGAAATCTTGAGAGGAACCAGACTCAGAATGGAACCCATTCTCATCTGGGTAACAATGGATACTGTAAAAGCAAAGTAAAGTTAAATAGGTAAATTGGGGAGGGGGCTATAATTATAGGAATGGTTATGATTATGATTATGATGGGGTGGTAAGAAAATACTTTTGCCTCAGTCCTTTAAGTTCGTGGTATGCATCATTTTTTTTTTGTTTTGTTTTGTTTTTATGTTCCTCATTTACTTCAAGTCTGGGCGGAAACAGAGCAACGCAGGTGGTGCTGCTTGGTTCCCATTTGTTTTCCCAAAATATTTAATACATTTTTCACTGCCAACGCATGCTGTCTGATTGAGGTTAAAAAACACATCTGTTGTTTTCTGTTATGACCTGGACCCGCTTGGATATCACTTTCTGAAAAAAAATGTGTGTGCCAGTCCTTTCATTGGATTTTCAGTGAATTATCTGGAAGGACTGACGGCGTACGAAAGCTCACCCGCTTCACTGAGATCTCCATGGAGGTGATGGGAGTGGGCACCTGATGAAAATACATAACATAGAATTAGACAGTTAAAAAAATCTTCACACTGAAATAAAAATAAAGATGAATGTGACAGGACACAAACTCACTTTGAAGACCTGCAGCTCCTCTAGCGTTATCTCTTCACTGGTGATTGAGTTGCCAGTGCGCAGTGCGATGACCTTCAGGATGGTGCCAACATCTGAATGGGTCAAAGGTCAATGAGATTTCATCATACTGACACCAACAGGACTAGCATGATTAAGTTTAAGTATACACTACACATAGAGACACCCCTGGATTTCACCTGTGCCGATGAACATGACGTCGTAAGGCCCGTCCTCGGCCAGCGTTCGGTCCACGGTGATGTGTGATAGTTTGTAGGATGTGGAGGTGCGTAAGAGCAGAGGCTGATGCTGAGTTGGGTACACAACCCGCCACATGAGAGGATGAGTGCGAGCAAACTGCAGCACAGCGTCTGGGAACTCCAGAGTGCTGCCAAACATACGGCCGGGCTGAGCAGTGATTTTACTGGGGCACTGAGAGAGGGAGGGAGAGAGAGAGAGAGAATGAGAGAGAGAGAGAGAGAGAGAGCAAGGGAGAGAGAGAGTGAGAGAGAGAGAGAGAGAGAGACAGAGGGAGAGAGAGTGAGGGAGAGAGAGTGAGAGAGAGAGTGATGGAGAGAGAAAGAGACAGAGCGAAGGAGAGTGAGAGACAGCGAGAGAGAGATAGCAAGAGTGAGAGAGAGAGTGAGGGAGAGAGAGTGAGAGAGAGAATGAGGGAGAGAGAAAGATTTTCATGCACAACAGTCTCTAAAGTTTATGCAGAGTGGTGCAAAAATAAAACCCTCTATTGAGCAGCAGTTCTGAGGGCGGAAACACCTTGTTGATCAGACAGGTCAGTGCATAATTGGCTAGACGGTAAGGATACAGTAACTCAGATAATCACGCTTTACAACTGCGGTGAGCAGAAAACCATCTCAGAATGCCTTTAGACACCTGGGCTACAAATTCAGATGACTACATCAAAAATCACTTCTGTCAGCCAAGAACAGGAATCTTTGACTATAACAGGCACAGGTTCACCCAAACTGAACAGTTAAGGATTGGAAAAAATGTTGCCTGGTCTTTTAACTGCTTGCAATAGATAACGGATAATGGGTACTTTGAATATTTTGGTTCTCACCACTCCAGGTCTGGGATATGGGACACGTCCTTCATAAGGTCCCCACTGATAATCCGGTCCCTCTTTATGAGCAAAGGGCCCATTGAACACCTCACGGATATCAGCCATGGTATACACACACACAGCATAGCCCTGGAACACGTTGCTGCAGGACCACACACACACACACACACACACACACACACACACACACACACACACACACACACACACACACACATACACACAGTGGAACATGTTACATGGTACTGTGAAGCCTTGAAATGAACTATTATATGTAGCATTATTATGAAGAAAGAAATACTAATCAGTCAGTTGTAGACTTGAAATGAAACTTAAAGCATTATCAATAGTTTCTACTAAACTCGTTTATATCTCGAGAGAGATCTATTGTAATTATTTTTCTAGAAGTACCTGATGGTGCTGAAAATGGCATAAACTTCTGGATTTTTTTCGTCCTTGGTCCTCAGAAGAAACACGTCCTCTGTACACACACACACACAAGCGATACGAAACATATATAAATATAAATATGAAATATATACACATGTTTTACGTATTCATATACAGTATATATGGTGATTCATGCATATTTCAGTGTGTGTGTGTGTGTGTGTGTGTTTCTCACCCAGCTGGTCAAAGTGTGTGTCAATGCCGTGAGGTCCAGGAACAGAACACACCAATCGAGCTTTAATAAACGTACTCCATTTATTCACCAGTACTCTCTTCCCTCCAACGTCATTCTGAAACACACACATAATTCATATTTATTAATAATTTTTATTATTTATTTATTACCTTGTTGTGTACAGTAAAATTAGGTAGGTCCTCTTAAACAAGACAAGCAGGATTTTTTTTAGAATATAAAGCAAAGTCAAATCAGACTGAATAGAAGCGTCTTAATTATATTTCCTGATGATTTGTCTGTAAAAACCCCAGTAAAAAGTTATAGTTAAAGACCTTGGTGTAGCCATGGTGGCGGTTTATCATTTGATTTTGGTGTAAGTAACATCTCTAGAACTGCTATGATCATCAGAAACATGGCGAAAATAAGAAATGTGCTATCTGAGAAGCCGAGAATGCTTTCATCACCTTGGACAGATGTTACCTGTTGGGATTATTATTATTATTATTATTATTATTATTATTATTATTATTATTATTATTATTATTATTATTAACAACAATAATAATAATAATAATAATAATAATAATAATAATATAATGTTGTTATTATTATTATTATTATTATTATTATTATTATTATTATTATTATTATTATTATTATTATTAAAGGGATTATTATCAGACAGATTATTAGTAGATTATACTAAGGATAAACAACAGCCTACACAAGAATCTTAAAATTTATTCATACTTTAAAACCATACAGTAATTCTCAAAGTTGCATTAATGAAGCATAGACAGGTGGGGCTGTTACTTTTACATTACTCAGATACAACAGTGGAAATCACAAATATAGTGAAATATAGTCAAATATAGTGTATTTATTATTAAGTTGTTATAGTTACTGGCCTGTTTGACCAGACGCTGGACGTGAATGGGATTTTAATCCAAATCTCCACATCTCAACAGTGCAAAAACAAGCAGCCTATGAATGATGTCAGCTTTAATCCTTTATTTTAATGATCATTCGAATCAAAATGCATTATGCAGATGGAAAGTTTAGAAATGAACAAAGGTCTACGGCCAAATTATTACTCTACACATTTTATGTAAATAATCTGTGTAATGTTTGAATATTTGGATTATGTTTGTGAAATAATTCTGTACTGAGAGGGTCTGAGGAATGTTGTTTGAGAGCCTCTGCTTTAATGGAACTTCGCCATAATGCACATGGAGCAATGTATCAACGCTGTGACTGACTGAAGCCAACTGTGTGTGTGTGTGTGTGTGTGTGTGTGTGTGTGTGTGTGTGTGTATAAACTGCTTTCTAAGTGTTCCTGCGGGAACAAGCTCTTAATATCCCATAATAATTCTGACCATAACATATACAAAGTTCTAATACTGTAACGGATTTGCTGCTAAAGCGTAACATCTGGGTGAATAGACTCGCACACACTTACACTCACACACTTACACTCGCACAGACATTCAAAACTGTGTGCTTTAAAACACTTGAAAGATGAGGAACAGAGTGTGTATGTAGAGAATGTGCTGCCTTTCCAACACTTGCCGTCTGTTATTGATAATAACCGCACCTGGGTTTAACTGGCCCTAAAGGAGGCTGTTTGTGTGAGCATGTGTGCACGTGTGTGTCTGTGTGTGTATCGATGCAAGTGTGCGTTTGAATCCTGGGGACAGTAAATTGTAGTCGAGGCTGAAGTGCGAGAGAGGTGACCCTTAACCTTTTTCAGTTTGACCTCTAGGTCATAGTCCTCGGAGAGATATTCACCTTATAGCAGAAAATCCATGAGCATATTTGCTTGATTCGTGTGTGTGTGTGTATGTGTGTGTGTGTGTGTGTGTGTGTGTGTGTGTGTGTGTGTGTGTGTGTGCATGCGTGTGTGTATGTGTGTGTGTGTGCGCACATGCATGGCTGTGTGTATTGTGTGTTAGATTTAGAGGTATGCCAAATATTCTGCAGCTGTGTGTATAGGGAGGGAAAAAACATACCAATTGTTCTGGCATGTTTGTTTCTCTTTGAGTGTGTGTGTGTGTGTGTGTGTGTGTGTGTGTGTGTGTGTGTGTGTGGTAAAGCCAGCCTCACCGCACACACTCGTCCAATGCGTGTGTGTATTGCTGCCTCTCCCTCTCTCTCCCCAGCCTCACTTGCTCTTTCAGTGAAAAAGAAGTAGACTTTATCATCATCTTTATCTGCGCTGTCTGGAATGAGGTGTGCAGCCACGAACCTGGGCTCTGATCACACACACACACACACACACACACACACACACACACACACACAGAAAGAAAGAAAGCTGATAAACACAAAGACAGTCTGATAAATAGTCTTGTGTAGCTAAGAAAATAGTCTGGTGTAGCTAACTCTTAATAAATCATTCTCTTATCTAGCCATAGCATGTGAACGTACATAAGAAGACCAGAATGAAAAACGTGAAGGACGTGATGTCATGCAGCTGGGGTCTGTGTGTGTTACCGTGTAATATTTTCTGGTCCGTTTCGGTCCTCGTGGGAGATCGATGCCCCAAACTCCTCAGAACGACAGAGTCACGTCCCAGGAAATCAGCCGTCAGACCTGTGTACAGCTCCCCACCTGCGAATGAAATAAAAACGAGCAGATGGGTTTCATGACTGCCGCTGGAATCAAATCCATTCTGACACATTTGGAGCAGTTTGTTAAGTGCTCACTCACTGGGGACCCGCAATGACAAGATGCACTGCTGCAATCTCTGCCCCACACACACACACACACACACACACACACACACACACACACACACACACACATTTGCTCATATGGCAAGTGAATTCTTCTGTCTTCAGCACATCATAAACTAAACAACAACTGACAATCTCAGATATACACCCTTAACAGAATGAACTAAAACACACACACACACACACACACACACACACACACACACACATGCACCCTATCACTATACACTATCAATTCCACTATTTGGCAAATATACAGTACAGTACATGATGGATTTGATGACATTCTTTTGGAGTGAATATTTGTGTGCTTTCTTCACTCCACCACATGCAAAGTACAAAACATCAGTGAATTCCCCAAAGAAAAAGCATACACATATGATTCTAAGTTATAGCATAATCTGCCAAATCTTCTGAAACTAAACTAAAATCAATTCAATCTTTCCTCACTAAAAGTGATCAGAATGGTTTAAAATGATGTCTGGAGGCTGTGGACTGCTGTGGAATCTAATATGGAGCTGTATTGAAAGTGGCTGCGGGGACCCCAGGGGTTCATAAAGCGTAGCGAAGAGGTCTGCAGTTCCGTTTCACTTTTTCTTATTTGTTAGCGTTGTAATTTTCTGCCTAATTCCCTCCCATCAGACAGCTCTCCCCAATCATAAGACAGCTACCAACCGAGGAGGGTGAAGTTTAACACATGCTTCCTTCAGGACACGTCAAGCTGGCCAACAACATCTTTTCTAGCTGTTGCTCATACTGCATTACAGGGTGGGATAACACTCGGAGGAATACCTCTCTTCTACATTCTTGAGCATACCGATGCTCAAAATTGGCTAGTGTCGTTGTGATTGACAGGGGAGAGAGAGAGTATAACATCCCTCTCACCCAGAGAGTATGGATCTCTTCTACTCCTGGCCACAGAAGGCTGTTGCATCATCAGGGTTCGAATTCATGAGCTCTGGACGATAGGGTGAACTTTTCTGATTTGTATTTATTATTGAGTTCTTAGCTACATCCACATACACGGAGATTTTATCACTGCAAGTCACCAGTCGCTGTACTATGAAGTCACCGGTAGGCATTCTTACTACTGGTTGTCATTCATCCATCCATCTTCTACCGCTTACTCCTTTTCAGGGTCACGGGGAAACCTGGAGCCTATCCCAGGGAGCATCGGGCACAAGGCGGGGTACACCCTGGACAGGGTGCCAGTCCATCGCAGGGCACAATCACATACACACTCACATTCATATACTACGGACACATTAGACTTGCCAATCAGCCTAACATGCATGTTTTTGGACTGGGGGAGGAAACCGGAGTACTCGGCTACTGGTTGCCATAGTAACATAAATCAATGGGTGGCACAACTAGCATTCCACTTTTGAGAACAAACCAGTTAAAAGCTGCTAAAATGAAACATTTTGTAGGGAGAGTGTTTGTATGCATCATATCCTAAAAAAATGAAGGAGAAGCAGTGTGTGTCAGGCTTTGCCCTTACAGCCATCTATCTGTGTCGAAGGCGTAAGGGTTCACAATTCGGACTCGCAGGCAGCATGGTGCATCTCGGATCACTGACTTCACTCCCATTGGTAGTCCCTGCACCAAGTCACTCCAAATATGAATAACGTTAGACTTTGATCAACTTTGCTGTGTTGCTGGGCACATCTAGTCGCCAATGGTCACTGGAAGTCGACAACTCTGATTGAAAATGGTTTTCGATCGCTTTGTCAATGCGAGTATGTGTGAACGTACCATTATCGTTATTATCCTGTGTACTAGATTTGATTAATTTGATTAAGGATTTAAATGATCAGGAATGGGTTTCAGAGATACCATGTGATTATAGAAACTGTGCTAAATGACAATATTATTCAGGGTGTCATGTCATGGCAAACTCATTACTCCATTTCCCAGAATGCACCACAAATCCAAGGACACAACAGGTTTGTCCCTGAATTCTAGTATATGTACATACCCATGCATATATACTGTCTGTACTTCACTATCTTCACACACACATGCACACACACACACACACACACACACAAACACACACAGACCATCTCTAAACGGAACCTACCCGTGAAGGTGCTGGCGAACGGGAGTTTGGGGTCATGAGGGCATCGTCCTCTCCCATTTTCCACACTGGAAGGCTCCAGTGAGAACGCATGCTGTCAGCCATGACAAAATAAAATACACCTACTTTTTTAATCAGGAACAAGCAATAAAACTTCAACTTCATAGTTCACAGACTTAAAATCCCTAAAGTTTACTAAAGCACACCTATTATGGTTTAAACGTGCCTAATTTTGTTTTGAAGTTCTCATACAATAGATTTACAGTACAAGCATCCAAGGTCAAAAAACACTTTAATGTGCTCATAATTTAAACTGCAGAATTAATTTTTTTCCCCAGTGTCACAATCAACTCATTCACTGATCCGTTCTAAAGCATTCCTTCTAAACTCCTTTCAGAGAGCATACTCAGCTCTGACTGGTCAGATGTCTCAGTCTGTCAGCGTGTGTTGAAAAGGAAATGCTCACTTCCATAATGACTGTCAGCTCCGTCTGTCAGCGAGCAGCCGATGATGACAAGAGGCGGGGCTTTTTGTTACAAACCTACGTATGTTAGTACAGATAGTAAAGTCTGGAATCTCTAACGACTCGTTTCAGATGTTCAGAATCGCTTCCTTAATTTTGGGAGACAATAACCCCGTTTGTTGTTCACTATGATTTCTGAAACTTTGCAGATGTTTTTACATTCACAATCAGCTCTATAACATACTACATGAATGGTAATATCTGAAAAAAAACATAATAGTGCACTTTAAATGACTGACACAGTGGTAGAGTTTGGAAAAAGAATCACACACACAAATTTACATTTAGCAGACACTTTTATCCAAAGCGACTTACAAATGAGAGCACACACACACACCAATGGTAGCAGAGCCGCACGCAAGGTGCTAGCTTGCCATCGGGGGCAACTTAGGGTTCAGTGTCTTGCCCAAGGACACTTCGGTATGTGATCACCCGGGCCGGGATTCGAACCACCAACCCCACGATTAGTGGATTAGTGGACAACCCGCTCTACCCACTGAGCCACAGCCGCACACACACACACACACACACACACACACACACACACACACACACACACACACACACACACACACACACACACACACTGATCTAATCTATATTCCCATATTAAGACACCAGAAGAAATAAATTGAAATCCCCTCTTTGCATGTCAGTGGAATTTTCAACATCTCTTTTTTATCTCTCCTGCTGTAACAATTTCCCGCCTCTTCCTCTTGTCTTTTTCCACTAATTTGCCTCTCTGTCTCTTCCTGGGAGCTTTTCTCATATTCTTACATCCCACCTTTATTTCCTCATTTTCTTTCCGTTGCTCCATGTTCTTTTCTTCATCTATTCTCACTTTACTCAGACATTTTCCTGACGTTTTCATTTGGCAGTGTGTTCCTCTTTCCTCAGGACCTCATCCTCACCTCACTTTCATCTTCGTTTCACTCTCACTCTGTCTGCCTCAATCTCCTGCCTGCTACATCACACACACACACACACACACACACACACACACACACGCACACACTCATTAATCTCTCTCACAAACACACACATACACACACACTGTCTGGGCTGCTTATTTGTTCTATCTGATGCAGTGTGTTTTAAATCTTTCTGCCTCTCGCTCTGCTGTTGCTTATATCATCCAGCTGCTCCACAGAAAACATCTGCAGTTAAACCAATAAAAAAAGCAATAAAGTGTGTGTGGATGTGGTGTGCAGCCCTGATGTGTCAATAAACCTGAAATGGACTGGTAGGCAATCCAAATGAGTGTGTGTGTGTGTGTGTGTGTGTGTGTGTGTGTGTGTGTGTGTTTATATTAAATGTCACATTCAGGACAGCAAGTTTGTATGATAAATCAATGTGTTTGCTTTTCTCTCCTCTCACAATCAGGTCATGACCTTGAAGGTCAGCCTGTGGGTGGGATGACCTTTGGCCCAAAACAGTTTCATCTTTGATCTGCTAAACGGGCTTTGGTCACTCAGACTGTGTATTCGGACTTTTTTTTTTTTTTTGTCTTTTGCAATGGTAGACTGTAGCCTAATTTGTCTTAGTTTTTGGTTCCGCATGTGCTACACAGTTCTTCTACAACGCAACACGAATAAAACCCAGACATTGTTTCAAAATGTAGAACACACACAACTGGACAAGACCTCATGATAGGACATGTGTGTTTATTCATTATATCTGTCTTTACATACCTCTCCACGGTGTCCGACGTAAACGAGAGCACAGACGGGTCGGAAAGCTCCAGTTCCACATGCCAGGAGGTGAGTCCGGTTAAAGGGGTGTAGAAGACGCACGAAATTAGCACACTCCGTCTGTAACAATGCACGCGCACACACACACACACACACACACACACACACACACACACCCACACACACACGTTACGAGATGTTCATACTGTAAGGCAACAAAAAAACAAGCATACCTCATCTCTTTCCTAAAACATATGACTTAATGTCTTCCTTCACTCACATTTTTCACTGATACATTAGACCAGGGGTGTCCAATCATACCCAGAAAGGGCGGTGTGGGTGAAGATTTTCATTCCAACCAAGCAGGAGCCACACCTGAGTCTATTGAAAGCCAAGATCAACTGATTAAACAGGTGGAATCAGGTGTGGCTCCTGCTTGGTTGGAATGAAAACCTGCACCCACACTGGACCTATAAGATAAGATTGGACACTCCTGCATGAGAGTATCAAAATAAAATCAATCAAATCAAACAAAATTAAACCACATTCTTATAATACATCAGAATGAGGGGGGGGGGGGGTTGAGTTAAACACACTGAACAGTAAAAAAAAACAAAACATAACTACATTTTCGATATAATATTTTTACAAATCGCTTGTTGGTAACAGTTTCCAATAACAGTACATGAATAATCATGCACTCATTCCTGAATTAATTCTTATTTCCATATGAAATTATAGACCTTCTTTCATTTAGTACATGCCTTAACGCATCATTGGTTCATATTTAAGCAACCTGAGTGTAAGTAAAGGAACTATGGTATCATATCATGCAATTATATCACCTTACACCTGCAAATATCCATCCACACATCACACAGACCACAGGGCATTGTTACCGCTGAGTGTGTGTTCATAACATTGACATTTTACTGTGTGTGTACATTAACATTTTACTGTGTGTGTACTGTGTTTATATTCCTGTAAAGCTGCTTTGAGACAATGTCTGTTGTAAAAAGCGCTATACAAATAAAATTGAATTGAATTGAATTAACATTAACACTGAGTCATCCTTCAGGTTTCCTCGTGAGGCCGAGGGACAAAGGTTTAAACAATGAAATTGACCTCATACTAACATATGGACTAAATATAGATAATCCTGAAATTTGTCCCCAGTCTGAAGTTGTCTCAGATCATTATCTTATATCGTCCAAAATTCATATTGATCATTATATTTCCAACTCACCTCACTACCGTGTAAAACGTACTTTCACACCAGCTACTGTAACTAGTTTTATAAATAGTCTGTCAGAAACGTCAATTAGATTTGGATCAGCGTCCGATCCGATAGACCTCGATAATGCGACTGTAAGCTTAGAGTCAACTCTCCGCTACACAT
>JAFFST010041114.1:41182-62323 GCA_022414735.1 Noturus placidus | reverse complement strand
GGTCTGGACTTTGACTTAGCCATTCTAACACCTGGATATGTTTATTTGTGAACCATTCCATTGTAGATTTTGCTTTATGTTTTGGATCATTGTCTTGTTGGAAGACAAATCTCCATCCCAGTCTCAGGTCTTTTGCAGACTCCATCAGGTTTTCTTCCAGAATGGTCCTGTATTTGGCTCCGTCCACCTTCCAGGTGCCAAAAGCAGGCCCAAACCATGATGCTGCCACCACCATGTTTGACAGTGGGGATGGTGTGTTCAGGGTGATGAGCTGTGTTGCTTTTACGCCAAACATAACGTTTTGCATTGTTGCCAAAAGGTTCGAGCACCTTCTTCCACATGTTTGGTGTGTCTCCCAGGTGGCTTGTGGCAAACTTTAAACGACACTTTTTATGGATATCTTTGAGAAATGGCTTTCATTGCACTCTTCCATAAAGTCCAGATTTGTGCAGTATACGACTGATTGTTGTCCTATGGACAGTCTCCCACCTCAGCTGTAGATCTCTGCAGGTCATCCAGAGTGATCATGGGCCTCTTGGCTGCATCTCTGATCTGTCTTCTCCTTGTATGAGCTGAAAGTTTAGAGGGATGGCCGGGTCTTGGTAGATTTGCAGTGGTCTGATACTTCTTCCATTTCAATATTATCGCTTGCACAGTGCTCTCTCATAATTGGGTTCACCTGGGTATGTAGGTCAAGGGTCACTGAGCGTCCCAAACCAATTTTGAGTTCCAATAATTGGTTCTAAAGATTTTGAAATAAGTAAAATGACAACAGTGCCCAAATTTATGCACATGCCTAATTTTGTTCAAACAATTATTGCACACTTCCTGTAAATGGTATAAAGTTCGTTTCACTTCTCAAATATCACTGTGTTTGTCTCCTATATGATATATTTAACTGATTTTTTTTAATCCTAAGAACCAACGATTTATGAAGGAAAATCATTGAAATAAACAAGGTTGCCCAAACTTTTGCAGACTACTGTATATATATATATTCGACATGTGAGTACACCCCTTACATTTTTGTAAATATTTGATTAAATCTTCCATGTGACAACACTGAAGAAATGTAAAGTAGTGAGTATACAGCTTGTGTAACAGTGTACATTTGCTGTCCCCTCAAAATAACTCAACCCACAGACATTAATGTCTAAACAGTTGGCAACAAAAGTGAGTACACCCCTAAGTGAAAATGTCCAAATTGGGCCCAATTAGCCATTTTCCCTCCCTGTTGTCATGTGACTTGTTAGCGTTACAAGGTCTCAGGTGTGAATGGGGAGCAGGTGTGTTTAATTTGGTGCCATCGCTCTCACACTCCATTATACTGGTCACTGGAAGTTCAACATGGCACCTCATGGCAAAGAACTCTCTGAGGATTTGAAAAAAATAATTGTTGCTTTACATAAAGATGGCCTAGGCTGTAAGATATGCTCAGCATCATATCCAGAAGTTGTCTTTTGGAAATAGACGTATGAGTGCTGCCAGCATTGCTGCAGAGGTTGAAGATGTGGGGGGTCAGCCTGTCAGTGCTCAGACCATACGCCGCACACTGGATCTAATTGGTCTGCATGGCTGTCGTCCCAGAAGGAATCCTCTTTTAAAGATGATGCACAAGAAAGCCCGCAAACAGTTTGCTGAAGACAATCAGATTAAGGACATGGATTACTGGAATGGACTTGAATTACATGGACTGATGAGACCAAGGTAAACATATTTGGTTCAGATTGTGTCAGCGTGTGTGCCAGCAACCAGGTGAGGAGTACAAAGACAAGTGTCTTGCCTACAGTCAAGCAAGGTGGTGGGAGTGTCAAGGTCTGGGGCTGCATGAGTGCTGCTGGCACTGGGGAGCTACAGTTCATTGAGGGAACCATGAATGCCAACATGTACTGTGACATCCTGAAGCAGAGCATGATCAGTATGCAGTATTCCAGCATGGTAACGACTACAAACACACCGCCAAGACGACCACTGCCTTGCTAAAAAAGCTGAGGGTGAAGGTGATGGACTGGCCAAGCATGCCTCCAGAACTAATCCCTATTGAGCATCTGTGGGACATCCTCAAACGGAAGGTGGTGGAGCACAATGTCTCTAACATCCACCAGCTCCGTGATGTCTTCATGGAGGAGTGGAAGAGGACTCCAGTGGCAACCTGTGAAGCTCTGGTGAACTCCATGCTGAAGAGGGTTAAGGCTGTGTGTGTGTGTATGTGTGTATATGTATGTATGAGGGAGATATAGATATATAATATATATTTTCATGCTTTTGTTTGATTTGTTCATTGCAAAGAGCTAAAAATCTGTACATTTTGACAATAAACCTGATTTGCAATGGAGGGTTGAATAAGGTTTTGTGGGTTTTAATTGCAACTGTATGTACAAAGGATATTAAAAGTCTACACACCCTTGTAAAATAGCAGGTTTTTGTAAAGAAAAAGCATGACACGAAGATAAATGTCAGAACTTTTCCCAACTTTAATTTGCAATTATACTAGAGCTGCAAGATCTAATCGATAATAATCAATTATGAAAACCGTTGTCAACAAATCTCATTATCGATTAGTTGGTCTACATGCGGCACGGGGGAGATTGTCATTACGTTACTTCTGTTCTGAAAACACGCGTCGGAGAGTAAATACTAAAGTTGTCCCAAATGAAGCACTTACACTATGCACTCTGCACTACTGTGTAGTGTGTGTGTGTGTGTGTGTGTGTGTGTGTGGATTTTTGAAAGGTAATATCATCTCAAATATAACACTAGCTGGTTTTTTTTTTTTTTTAGTAACCGGAAGTTACCGGAAGGCGACTGCGCAGGGCGTCATACGCATGCTAGCATTAGCAGACACCCAGTCAAGGTAAATGTAAAAACATTTACCTTGGAGTTAGTATTACATTTCACACGTCTTGTGATCCGCGGTGTCCCTTAATATTTGGAAACACACAGTGGAAAGGTAACAATTAAGTGAATGTGACTATTTAATGTGATTTTGTCATTTGGATTTTACCGTGTTACTTCAACTGTATTGTTAAAAAAAAAAGACAGTCGGCACAAACGGAGCACAAACAATATAGACTATTTGGAGTGAATTTGGAGCAGTGGGGGGGCTGAATGACCCCAGAATGACCTTTTTGAATATTCTGTTAATATCTCCAGAACTGAAGCACCACAAACGAAAATTTTTACGGCACAAATGAAGCACAAACAATTGAGATTATTTTGCTGACGTTTGGGGGGAGGGGCAACTTCACACTGGTTGGAAATCAAACTGATGCAGGAGGACAAAGTTATGTTTATATCCAAAATGCAAGGGGCAGGGGAAACTGGTGCAAGCTGCTTAAAAGGTTTAATTTAATTAAAGTTTGTCATTATATGCTGTATTTGCCCGCTTGCAGTGTAAATTCTGTTTATTATAACGGAAGTGATGTGTTCGTAACAAGGCCGCATTGTTGATCACGCACAGTGCAGACGTGCTGATATAGAGTATGAGTAAGAGCTGTAATGTTAAACTAAAACACTATAATCAAAAATAAACACAAGTAAAATAATGTCTAAAGGCAGCGAGTAACAGAAACCACAAGATCCAGTGGAAGGGAGTTTTTATTATTAATTTAGGACTGTAGTTTAATTCGGTGCTTTTTGTGCATCCATAAAACATGATTCATAAACAGTCCTAAATTAATAATATATATTCTAGTGTGTGTGTTTGTGTGTCTGTGTGCATGTGTATTGGGTTCTTTTCTGTTTTGTACAAACAGTTGTGTAAAGTTTTGATCGGAAGTTTATATTTGTAACACTCAGTTTGTGGATTTTATTTTAAATAAACAAAAAAAAGGCACTGAAAGTTTGCCCCTCTCCATCCGATTAATCAAAAAGCTAATTGGCCAACTAATTGATTATTTAAACAATCGTTAGTTGCAGCCCTAAAATATACAAAGTGTAAAAACATTTTCAAACATTTTGCACCAAACATACCTTTCTCATCAGACCAGAAAAGATTTTACCACATGGTTTGGGTGATTTTAGCTGAGCTTGGGTGTTTTTTGTGAGAAAGGGGTTCTGTTTAGCCACCTTAGCTCATAACCCAGATATGTGAAGAATGATAGATTTTGTCATATGGAGAGTAAGCAGTGCTTGTCAGATATTCCTGAAGCTCCTTTAATGTTGCCGTAGGTCTCTTGTTAGCGTACCTGGTAAAATTTTTGAAGGGAAGTCCTGTTCTTGGTGATGTCACTGTGGTGTTCCATTTTCTCCACTTGTGGATGATTGCCTTCACTGTATGCCTACACTGTATATGATTTTATGGACATTGTTATACCCTTCTAACAAAGCATGTAAAGGGTCTTTGAAAGGTATTGATCCCAATCAACAAGACCCTTTACATGCTTTGTAAGCTCTTTCAGGAAACAGATGAAAGCAAGAAGATATAAAGAAAATCCAAGAGAAACCACTGATCTTTATTTGGGGTTAATCAGAATAATTTCATTGACTGCTGTATGATAATCACTTTTGAACATGAGATTGAACATGATTGGTTCATTCTGAACACAGCCACATGCCCAGTTATAAAAGGGTGTGCATGCTTTATGCAACCAAGTTATTGTAATTTATATTTTTCTATAAAATGTTTAGCGCTGCAACAACTAATCGATAATAATAGATTATGAAAATCGTTGTCAAAAAAATCTAATTAACGATTAGTTGGTCTGCGCACGGCAGAGGGTGCGTTTACTCAATACGTTACTTCAGCTCCGAAAACACGCTTCAGAGAGTAAATACTAAAGTTGTGTCCCAAATGAAGTATTATACACTTACACTATGCATTGAATTTGACGTACTATACATTGACTTTTAGAAAGGTAATGTCATTTCAAAAGGAACACTCGCGGTTTTTTACTAACCGGAAGTTTAACACACACCCCCAATCCGATTAATCAAAAAAAAAAATCAGTCAACTAATCGATTATGAAACTAATCATTAGTTGCAGCCTTAAAAATGTTTATCACTTAGTTTATACATTGTAATTTCACATTGAGGGTGGAAAAAGTTCTGACATGATTTCTTAGTTTCATTTTTTTTTACATCACAACTGCTATTTTAACACTGCTGTGTAGACTTTTGCTATTTACTGTACATACATCGTAACAGATTGAGGCCAGTGCAGTTATGCAAGCTGCACAATTCTTTTAATAATTTGTGAAATAGAGGATTCATCCTGTCAACATTTGAACCTGGTTCACTTTGCAATCAATATATTCTACTAAATTTGTGCATTTGCCATGGGAGAGAGCAGCTGCAGTTAAGAAGCGGTCAACAGCACCAACTGGCAACAGGAAGCTGGATTATTTGGATAAATCTTGTTATAAGAGATTCACCTTTATCACTATATCATAACATACATGTTCTATCCCTTCTGTTGTTCCCTACAGAGAGGATTAAAGAACGTCTTTGATGAAGCCATCTTGGCTGCCTTGGAGCCTCCTGAGACCAAACCCAAGAAACGCTGCATTCTCTTATAAAAGAAATTTGGGGAGAAAAATGTGAGGCATTCAGACAGTGCCTTTAGTTTTACAAAATTAAGAGTGGTTTGTGTGGTAATATGCTGACATCTCTCTTCCTGACTAATGACCACCAAAAATGAATGCCTTCAAACCATGGAAATGTATGACTGGCATGGTTTTTTTTTTTTTTCTTTCTTGTTATTTGGTTTAACAAGTTTGCCATTACCTAAACATACCACCACTTAAATGTGTTTTTCACATCCCTTTTGAATTAGTTTAGTCTCAGGAGTCTTTAAAAGAAAAAAAGAGAGAAGATAACTAAAGTGATCACTTGTTTTCCTTCTTTCATTCCTTTGCATTGAGGCAATTGGAGCTCCAAGTGTTTATCACCTCAGCCCTCTGCAGGACTTAAACTGATTTTTTGTTTATGATTGTGGCGTATTAATGACACAAGTATTGTATGATTTTTTTTATTTTGGTGAATGGGTGTATAACAGTTAGGACTTGGAGATTTTAGTACAATTTTTTAATATTGTTTGATTTCTTTTGTGCTGTTTTTTTAGGTGCCACTTCATCACCTTGGTTGGTCTTTTTGAATTTTAACAAATATTAAATGCATTATAATCTATTGCATTATAATCTATTACATTGGTAGCCATAGTAATTAAAGCAATAATAATTACAAGAAATAAAAATACAGGCTATGGAACTGATTTTGTGTAACTGTAATTAAAAAAAACTGAATTGTAAACAGACCTTTTGTCATATTTTCTGAATTTATATATTTTGTTCCAAATCAAATACAGAAATGGTCTTTATTGCTCAGGGAATTTACTTTGATGTCCACAGTATTTTGACCTGGTTCAATTATAGTAGAAATGGTTAAACTCCATACAGTTTTTAAACAAATTCTTTTCAGAAATTGATTATATCCGAATCCACAGAAAGTAGTTAATTATTGCAAATTGCCTTGCAGACCCTTGTTTCATAAATGTTAGTTTATTCTGAATTGCACAAACAGGCCAGAATACATCATAACAGACAGTCAATAGGACTTGGATTCAGATTTTTACCACCAATATACAAATATTCATTTTGTATCAAAAATGGAGAAAAAATCAAGAGGCATTCTTTAATTATTACAAAGTGATCTAGATTAAAGATGTGGTATTACGATCGTCTTAAATGTGATTGTGAACAATCTTATTTGCATTGCACTCATCTTCTTTCCATTATCAGGCATTACTTTATTTGAAGTTGGATTACAAACCCTTCTCTCTGTGGAGTGATTAAATTTCTTTCTCATTAACAGAAAATCTGGAAAAGGGAATTTGGTCTACAAGTGCGTCTAAAAAAATTTGAATATCGAGGGGGAAAAAAATTCTGTAATTTAATTACAAAAGTGGAACTTTCATATATTTTAGATTCATTACACATAAAAGTGAAATATTTTAAGCCTTTGGGGGTTTTTTTTGTTTGTTTTTGTTTTTATCTTGATTATGACTTATAGCTCATGGAAATCAAATTCCAGTATCTCAAAATATTAGAATAAATAGAATTTTTTTTTCAATAATTTTTTTTATATTTTAGACAAAATATAGTCTTCTTTTGAAGTCATACAATTTGGTAGTTATGTAGAGACCAAGAGCATATCAGTAAAACAATTAGAATCATTTACCCCAACTCAACAGACTGAATTTATTTTACTGATTTCCTCTTCAAAATGACCAACTTGTTCTGATCTGCATCTTCTTAAACAAATACTATGAATAGCAATTGAAAAATAATAACCTCTGTTAAAAATAATAAAACTCCTCACTAGCACTAGGTGAATTTTGTTCTGGGATGAATAGTGATCTATCTATAATTGGGTATATACTCTACATATATGGCCAAAAGTATGTGGACACCTGACCATCACACCCATATACGCTTGTTGGACATCCCATTCCAAAACCATCCATCAATATGGAACTAGCCAACCCACCCCAACCCCAACATCACTGCCCCCATGCTGCTTGTCTCCACTCTTCTAGGAGGGCTTTCTACAAGATGCTTTATTGGCATGACAAATATTAACATTTGTATTGCCAAAGCTTAAGTACAGACCAATTAGAAAAGAACTACAGACATAAGTACATACATTCAGCAATACAGTCAAACCAAAACACCCTAGGATTAAAAAAGAAAAAAATTAAATAAAGAAGAATGAAAAATACCTATACATACACACACACACATATGTGTGTGTGTGTGTATATATATATAGAGAGAGAGAGCGAGAGAGAGAGAGTGCGATAGATCAGTCTTTCACTTACTTCTAGGACTAATACTTACTCCTGTTCTTTAGATCATTGTCTTTCTGCATAATCCAGTTGCGCTTGAGTTTCTATTTACGGACTGAAGACTCGACATTCTCCGTTAGGATTTTCTGGTAGAGAGCAGAGTTCATGTTTCCCTCAATTACTGCAAGTAAATCCAGGCCCAGAAGCAGCAAAGCATCCCCACACCATCACACAACCACCACCATGCTTGACCATCGGCATGATGTTCTTTTTGTGGAATTCTGTGTTTGGTTTACTCCAGATGTAACTGGACCCCTGTCTTCCATAGAGTTCCACTTTGGACTCAACAGTCCACAGAACATTCTCCCAAAAGGTTTGATGATCACCAAGGTGTGTTTTGGCAAAATTCAGACAAGCCTTAATGTTCTTGTGGGTTAGCAGTGGTTTTCACCTCGCCACTATTCCATGGATCCCATTTTTGCAAATTGTCTTTCTGATGGTGGAGTCATGAACAGTGACCTTCATTGATGCAAGAGAGGCCTGTAGGTCCTTAGATACTGTCCTTGACTCTTTTGTGACTTCCTGAATGAGGAGTTGCTGTGCTCTTGGAGGAATTTTGGAACGTCACCCACTTCTGGGAAGGTTCACTACTGTGCTGAGTTTTTCCATTTGGAGATAATGGTTCTCGCTGTGGTTCTTTGGAGTCCCAGAGCCTTTGAAATAGCTTTGTAACCCTTCCCAGACTGATGTATTTCAATCACTTTCCTAATCATTTCTGGATTTTTTTCAACTTTGGCATATTGTGTTACTGGGTAAGACCTTTTAACCAGTGTCTCTGTGTGCGCAGTGTGTGTGTATGTGTGTTGTCGTCACGCACTGTCCCTCACCTGGTGGCAGGTGTATGTGTACTGTGCTGCTGGTGTGTAGCTCTCTCTATGCTCCCCCAGTAGGTGGGGCAGTTTGTCCGGGTCTGAGAGGCAGCTAAAGGTATGGATGATTTTGTTCATTTTGGTGAAGAATTCAATTTGAATGTGGTTACATTTAGTGCATTCAGTGAGGAAGTGCAGCTCTCTATGTTTCCATGTCTCGTTGGACCTTGCTGCGTTGTCATGCTGGAAAAGAAAAGATTTTTTCCCAAATTGTTGCCACAAAGCTGGAAATGTACAATTGTGTAACATGTCTTTATATGCTGTAGCATTAACAGTAACATTACCCTTCACTGGAACTAAGGGGTCCATACCCTGAAAAACAGCCCCAGACCATTATCCTTCCTTCACCACACTTTATTGTTGGTACTGTTGTACAGCAGAGTTAGGTATAATGTGTTACTGTGATCTAATTTCTTTTTCTGATAACTCAGTAATGTAATGCCTTACATTTTAAATTTATGTAATTTTATTACAGTTACTGATGTCAATAAAACTATGTTACTTGCGTTACAAATTTATTGTTAAGAAAACTATATTGAGTAAAATGTATTTTTAAAATAAATCAAGTTTGGTCTGGAAGATTTTTTTTCTTTAGCCCTGAATAATTCTCTGCTTGGAGCGGTTTGTCTCTACTTCACTGAACATCAGTAAAAGAAGACCGCCTGTAATTTTATACCTTCAGTGAACAAAGGCGAGACCAATCAGACAGGGTTTAAAGGAAAATACGTTAAAACACTTGTGTCTTATTGACTGACGGCTCTCAATTCTGCCAAACGCTAGCTCTCAGTCAGTGTGAGGAAAGATTCATATATGACAAGCTGTGTAAAGACAAGATGTCTATTTGAGTTCCAGTTTACGTGAACCTGATATGAGCAGAGCATAAGGAAAGATAATGTACTTTGCATGGCATTTACATTTACATTGATGGCATTTGTCAGATGTCCTTATCCAGAGCAACTTACATTTTTCCCATTTTATATAGTGAGCAGTTGAGGGTTAAGGGCCTGGTTCAAGTGCACAGGAGTGGAAGATTGGTAGTGCTGGGATTTGAACTCATGTCCTTTCAATCAGGAGGCCACTGTCTCCCCTTGTGCCTCCCCTAGTTTTGACTAGCGACTCCAAACTAGCTTAGTTTTATATTTGATATTTGACCAGTTTTATATTTGATCAGTCTGGTAGTTCTACAAACAGTCATAATACCCGACGCAAGATTGATGATGAATAAAATTTCAATTCAATTCAATTCAATTCAATTTTATTTGTATAGCGCTTTTTACAATAGACATTGTCTCAAAGCAGCTTCACATGAATACAAACACAGTACATACACAGTAAAAGTGAGAAATTATCCCAACTGAGCAAGACACTGAGTGGCGACAATGGCAAGGAAAAACTCCCTAAGATGTTTTAAGAGGAAGAAACCATGAGAGGAACCAGACTCAGAAGGGAGCCCATCCTCATCTGGGTAACAACAGACATTCTCAAAGAGACAATTATTGCTTTAAATGTAATCTGTTTGGCTTTGAAAAGCCTTTGTCCCAGCAAAATTTATTCTGACCATATCATACATTAACAGCTAAGTTACATCAGCGTCCATAAAACAAAACCCTACGCTACTAGCTGAGCTGGAAAAAATGCAATAAAAAATGCATGGAATCAGTCTATTTTGAAGTAGATATTTAAATGTTTTTTGATGGAGAAGAATCTTGGCTCAGCCCCGGATGATTAACAATCCAGCTAACAGCCCTGGACAACACCTGAGGCAAGTTTAATGATAAATCCAACCTTTTTTGATCATGTCATACATTGACGTGCGCTAAAATTATTGAAATGACTATGAGTTTCACTTTGTACTGTATTTTTGTAGGTTTGATAGATTTAAAAGTAATGTGAAAGTAAAGTAATTAGTAATCTGATTACATTTTATATGCAGTAATCAGTAATGTAAGCAGATTACAATTTTTAAGTAGTAAGTAGTAATCTGTAGTGGATTACTTTTTTTGAGTAACTTATTCAACATTGTTCATTAGTGAAGTCCACACCTCAAAGAATTCAGGCTGTCAGAAAAAGCCTGAGGAGAAGAAACAAAGTACTAATTGTGATTTGTTCTTCAACATTGACTGATTCCATAACTTTTCCTCTACATCATCTAAAAAAAACCTCCATTAATTAAAACAATTTAATTTAACTTGTGTCATATCTGTGATTTGTTTATTTGTTACGAAGTAAAAAACCTGGGCGAAAATCCTCAAAGTGTGGTGATTCCATACTTTTTGCCAGGGGTTGTAGGTGCAGAACTGTGGCTTCTTTGGCCCCTGTGAGCACTTAGGTTTATTGAAGGTGGTGTAGCGGGACTCTAATATTGGTGAACACAGATTTTCTTTCCACAGATTCTCAGGCAGGTCGAGTTCTAGGTTTTGACGGTACCATTCTAATACACTCAGGTTCTTGGTTTTGAACCACTATGTAACATTAGGCCACCACGAACATGCTTCTCTGTGGACATCTCATAGACTTCTCAGGGTCATGAGCAGTGTTGGGATTCAGCCAAATGTTACACTTTGCTCCAAGACCAAAGAATTCAATTCTGGTCTTATTAGACAATGAAGCCATTTTCCGCGCTTTTGCTGTCTCCAGCCCTGGATTTCATGTTCATGTTTTTTTAATAATGACTTTATTTTCTCTACTCAGCTGCTCCTCCCAGCTTTGTGAAGTGTCTGGTCAATGTTTTTCCTGTAAACAGCTTCTTCCATGTGAACTGTGTATACTCTCTAGCTCGTTCAGAGTTACATTTGAACTCTTTGTTTCTTCTCTGACTAACACTCTCTTTACCTGGTCACTGACCTTTGGTGACTTTTTGGAGTCACATTTTCCATTTTCTTTAAATTTTTTAATCAGTGGATTTAGTGGTGCTCCACAGGATGTTCAAAGCAAACCAAAGCAAAGATTGATATTTTTTGACAGAACTTTTTGATAGCTCTTTAGCTCTTTATTTAGATATATTGTCTAATAAACTCTGGCTGCTTTGTTGGAACTGGTGTATTTATAGTGAGATCACATGACATTGAATGCAGATAGACCCCATTCAACTAATTTTGTGACTTATGATGGCAACTTATGATGCACCAGACTTAATTTAGGGGTTTTACAGTAAAAGGATGTCTGTCTACTCAATAGTTTAATTTGTAAATAATTGTGCAAACTGCACTCAATGTCTAAAAGTATGATCTTTATGACTGACTGGACAGTTTTCTAATCTTCAACTGTCCAGTTTGGCTGAGCCTGTGCCCATGATAGCCTCAGATTCTTGTTCTTGGCTGACAGGAAAGGAACCTGATTTGGTCTTCTGCTGTTGTAGCCCATCCACCTCAAAGTTCAATGGTTTGTGCATGTTGAGATATTTTTCTGCTCACCACGGTTGTAAAAGGTGATAATATGACTTACAATATCCTTCCTGGCAGATCTGGATCCGATTTTCCTCTGACCTCTCTTATCAATAAGGCATTTCTCCTCACAGAACTGTCGCTCACTCAATGTTTTTTGTTTTTTACACCATTCTGTGTAAACTCTAAAGACTGTTGAGTGTGAAAATCCCAGGAGATAAGCAGTCTCTGAAATATTAAAACCAGCCCATCTGATACCATCGACTGCACGGTTAAAGTCACACTTTTTCTTCATTCTGATGTTTGATGTGAAAATTAACTGAAGTTCTTGACCTGTATCTGCATGATTAGCATGATTGTGCAGGTGTACAGGTATTCCTAATAAAGTGGACAGTGAGAGTATATTGAATGTCCCCCAACTTCAGTATTATGGTTTACACAATTTTTTGTGTATTCATGATATATAATCCATAAAACATCCATTTCAGTTCCAGTTTCCAATACTGGACATATTTCAGTTCCAGTTTCCAACACATGGAAAAGCTCAAGGGGTGATTCCTTGCAGTCCATCTGATCACAATGTACACCCTTTTAAATAACTACAAGATAGAAACATAGTAAATAATCTTTTTTTTCTCTCTCTCTCTCTTTCTCTCTCTGGCTTTTCTCTTCTACACCTGTAGTGATTTGTAATCCCACTATCCGCTGTCCTGCAGAAGATGATGGGTTCCTTTTTCAATCTGGTTTTTCTGAAAATTTCTTCCTCATCTTTGTCTCACAGAGTTTTTCAATAAACAAGAGTTTAATAAGTGTAATAAGTGTACCACCCCATACACCCACAACAAATTTTGAGTCAGATGACCACTTACTCTAATGTACACCCACTTGTCAATTTATTAGGCACATCTGCCCATTCATTCAAATGTTTAATCAGCCTATCATACTGCAGCAGCTCAGTGAATAAAATCAGTTAATGTTTAGATCAAACATCAATAGGGAAACAATGTGATCTAAGTGACTTTTTCCATGGTTGTTGGTGCCCGATAGGCTTGTTTTCAGTATTTCAGAAACTGCTGATCTTCTGAGATTTTCATGGATAATATTCTCTAGAGTTCACACAGAATTGTGTGAAAACAACAAACAAAAAACACCCAGTGGGCAGTAGTTCTGTGAGTGGCAATACATTGTTAATAAGAAAGGTCAAAGGAGAATGGACAGATTTGTTAAAAAAAAAAAACCTTTTAAATATAGGTGTGCAACAATTATTGACACCCTTTTATTCAATACTTTGTGCTACAGCCAAGATAACAGCTCTGAGTCTTCCCCTATTATGCCCGATGATGTTGAAGAATACATGGCAAGGGATCTGCGACCATTCCTCCATACAGAATCTCTAAAGACCTCCAAATTTCGAGGTCCATGCTGGTGGACTCTGCTCTTCAGTTCACCCCAAAGGTTTTCTATAGCTTTCAAGTCAGGGGACTGGGATGACCATGGCAGTATCTTGATTTGTGTTGATTTAGATGTATGTTTTGGATCTTCCTGCTGGATGAGCCAAACATGGACCATTTTAAGCTTTCTGGCATAGGCAGTCAGGTGTTCATTTAATATCTGTTGATATTTGATAGAGTCCATGATGCCATGTATCCTAACAACATGTCCAGGTCCTCTGGCAGAAAACATTAAAGAGTCACCACCATATTTAACGTAGACATAAGGTAATTTTCCATATGGCTACCATTCTGTGCATACGCCAAAACCACCTCTGGTGTTTATTGCCAAAAAGCTCTAATTTGGTTTCATCTGACCATAGAATCTGATCCTATTTGAAGTTCTAAGAATTTGTCTAATCTCTAAACCGCTGGCAACAAAAGTGAGTACACCCCTAAGTGAAAATGTCCAAATTGGGCCCAAAGTGGCAATATTTTGTGTGGCCAACATTATTTCCCAGCACTGCCTTAACCCTCTTGGGCATGGAGTTCACCAGAGCTTCACAGGTTGCCACTGGAGTCCTCTTCCACTCCTCCATGACGACATCACGGAGCTGGTGGATGTTAGAGACCTTGTGCTCCTCCAGCTTCCGTTTGAGGATGTCTCACGGACGCTCAATAGGGGTTGGGTCTGGAGACATGCTTGGCCAGTCCATCACCTTCACCCTCAGCTTTTTTAGCAAGGCAGTGGTCATCTTGGAGGTGTGTTTGGGGTTATTATCATGCTTGAATACTGCATACTTGAATACATCATGCTCTGCTTCAGTATGTCACAGTACATGTTGGAATTCATGGTTCCCTTAATAAACTGTAGCTCCCCAGTGCCAGCAGCACTCATGCAGCCCCAGATCATGACACTCCCACCACCATGCTTGACTGTAGGCAAGACACACTTGTCTTTGTACTCCTCACCTGGTTGCTGCCACACACGCTTGACACCATCTGAACCAAATAAGTTTATCTTGGTCTCATCAGACCATAGATGCAGTGTGCGGAGTATGGTCTGACCCCTTCAACCTCTACAGCAATGCTGGAAGCACTCATACATCTATTTGCCAAAGACAAGCTCTAGATATGAGTCTGAGCACGTACACTCAACTTCTTTGGTCGACCATTGGTGTGGCTGTGGCTCAGGTGGTAGAGCAGGTTGTCCACTAATCGTAGGGTTCGATTCCCGGCCAACATTACACTGAACCCCAAGTTGCTCCCGATGGCAGAGGAAGCTCTGCTACCATTGGTGTGTGAGTGTGTGTGTGAATGGGTGAATGAGACACAGTGTAAACCAATTTGGATAAAAGCACTATGTAAGTGCGCCATTTACCATATACCATGGCGAGGCCCGTTCTGAGTGGAACCTGTCCTGTTAAACCGCTGTATGGATGCTGCAGCTCAGTGTCAGGGTCTTGGCAATCTTCTTATAGCCTAGGCCATCTTTATGTAGAGCAACAATTCTTTTTTTCAGATCTTCAGAGAGTTCTTTGCCATGAGGTGCCATGTTGAACTTCCAGTGACCAGTATAATGGAGTGTGAGAGTGATGACACCAAATTTAACACACCTGCTCCCCATTCACACCTGAGACCTTGTAACACTAACAAGTCACATGAAACCGGGGATCAAAAATAGCTAATTGGGCCCAATTTGGACATTTTCACTTAGGGGTGTATTCACTTTTGCTGCCAGCAGTTTAGACATTAATGGCTGTGTGTTGAGTTATTTTGAGGAGACAGCAAATTTACACTCTTACACAAGCTGTATACTCACTACTTTACATTTCTTCAGTGTTGTCACATGAAAAGATATAATCACATATTTACAAAAATGTGAGAGGTGTACATACACTGTAACATTAGGACTGCAGTTTACAGACATCACAACAACACACAAAAATAAGCTACAGAATATATTTTTTTTTATCAAATTATGGAATTTATTTAGTGCAAGATCACTCTTTTAGTATTAAAATATTGAGATTGCCCTTTGTGACCAATAACCTACAACATAATTTTTTATTTCTGTATGCCTTTTACCTGTAAATGTAGGCCTAGCTTCTTTCACAGCTAGCTACCAGATAACATGCTAACTAGTCCCTGACTATCAATGATGACTATTAATTTCAGTTTGTATTAATAATAATAATAATAATTAATCAATTTGTATAGCGCTTTTTACAATGGACAATGTCTCAAAGCAGCTTTACAGATATATCATTTTTACATTTACAAGCGACTTACAAATGACAGCACACTCACACACCAATGGTAGCTGAGCTGCCATGCAAGGTGCTAGCTTGCCATTGGGGGCAACTTAGGGTTCAGTGTCTTGCCCAAGGACATTCGGCATGGGATCACCCGGGCCGGTATTCGAACTGCCAACCCCACAATTAGTGGGCAACCTGCTCTACCGACTGAGCCACAGCCGCCCTAAGCTATTAAGCTATAGCTGCTAGCTAGATAGCCCTAGGCTATAAAGAGACATGATTACACTTTTACTTCTTAAGGGCTTCATTCTTATTTTTTGTTTTAGATACTTGAAAAATATCAAATAATATCAAATAATTTTCGTTTTTTTTTTTTTCTTCCTAAATAGCGATATTGCAGTTAACACAGTCTAATTTGATAATGTTACCTACATGCTTGCAGATCAAACTGACTTACACTTAAAGTCACTTTAGAAATGTCTGTTATTTTTCTCCTTTTTACAGAACCCTTTTGGAGGGCTTGTCTTGGTCATGCTCTTTCCCTCTCTGCTCCACTTGGCCAATTCTTGTACATTCTTCAGTGCTTTCTGTTTCACGTTACATTTATTTACAGAAGCCAGATGGATATGATGACCAATGGCATTGCTAGACTAGCAGGTTCATGATTGATTAATCGCACTTGACTATATGGATCAAAATTTATTTGAACTGCAGGATTTGCCAGGCTAAAACTAAAATGATCAGGCCAAATCAGTTGCAATACGGATCAGGTCACCGGGATTTCTCCTGTATCTTTCAATGGTCAAACTGGGCCTGGCCAGAAACACGAAAGTCGCACAATTTAAAAATGGAAATGCATCATAACACTGAATGCAAGGAGTCCATTAATATTGGGTGCCTATTTCACCTAATTATAAGAGCATTCTTATTGGCAGTTGGTTTGTGGAGTGAAGTTTTTCCAAACCACCTATTCTTTGCATGATGCAAGATGTTAGATCAGAATTAGAAATGACTGTTTGACATAAGAGATCACACATTTGAAAGATTTTTACCTATAGTGACATTAAATCCCATTTTATGTCCCAGACAGTCACATTTATTTAACAAGTCTGAGGCTTTACACTATAGTCAGTTGCCATACTTACTGCAGTGGTGAGGCTGATTTTGATATTATGGGATGTTCTTTGTTTTGTCACATTGTGGCCTCATATAGGAGAGGGAGGGGAGGGAAGGGTGGCCACGAAAATGTGCGTGTGCTATTTTTGTTCCTTTTTTTTCCAGTAAGGACGAAGATATAAAAACTGAAGATATAAACATTGAAATTGATGCATATATTTCATTCATGATCTTAATTCCAAAACACTACACAACTCAGCACAAGATTCACATAACGTTGCCACTGTTTAATATTCAGGGTCTAGTAGTCAAAAAGGGACAGGCTTAATACAGGTAGGAGTTTTACATCAAACCAGCACAGTGTGTTTTTTGTTTACACTCAAAATGGTTGTCTAGAATTTATGTAAACGTATATGCCTGGGGTGATTTGGGGTTATACAGAATAATGATTTTAATAAAAAAAAAAGCGGGTGGATGAGAAAATCTACTGCAGACATCACAGCCAGCCTGGCTTCAACAGACTGCAAGAGTACAGCAGAATCTACGCGGTGAATTAGTACTCCTGTTCTTTGATTATTATGGGGTGGAAGTGAGACGGGGGAGGGGCAGGGTGTTCATGTCACCCAGCATATTATGGGATGTCTGCGTTGTTATGTGGGGGAGGGGTGAAATCAGTGAGTAAAGGGTGGAAGGGGTAAATATTATTGTTTGAATTTGGCCTGTTTTTTATGTTCTTTCCTTGCTTTTCCTTTCTCACCTTTCATGGTTTTAACCTACAACAAAATGTTCATGTGGCTGAGATCCTGGATCTAGCACAGAGATTAGGTTACTGTGTGTGTATATTTTGGGGCAATTGTATTCAGGTGCAGTTTTCAGATGTCATGTGCTGAGAGATATGAAGCTGACATTCCTTGCTGAAACTCACACTCCAAAGTTCTTTCCTATAGCAATCTTTTTTCACTGTTCCCATCAGAAGCACTGATATTTACTCAGTAAAATCAATACTCTTTATACATTTCAGCATTTATCAAGTGCATGGCAGTTGCAAAAAGCTGAGAGACAAACTGCAACCATGGTCCAATAACTAGAATTAACTGACGGAAGAAAACGATCAAACATACACTGGAAAATGGTGACAACAGGAAATGTAGCCCTCTTTGTTGTTTTTCCTCTTAGTTGTTTCATGCTCCATCTTTGAGTCTGTCATGCTTGTCTGATCTGCAGACTATTGGCCCATTTGTCTGTCTAATCATTTATCAATGAGTAGACATCTTCATTTACCTTTCTCTCCAATGTCCTTTGTGTTTTGTTTTGTTTTTTTTTTTTTTTTACCTTTTTTTTAGTTAGGCTCAACAATGAAATCCATATGCAATTATTTTGCTTAGTGACTCAGTAATGTTAAGAGATGTTTGTAGATTGGAGATGTGTGTGTGTGTGTGTGTGTGTGTGTGTGTGTGTGTGTGTGTGTGTGCACGCATGCGTGTGTGGTGGGGGAGCTAGCATAAAGAATATTATGGTCTGCATTTTGGCATATGCAGTAATCTGACCCCCCAACCCCCACCCATCTTGTCTGCTTATCTCCATGGAAACTGTCAGCACAGGAAGATTATTATGGTCTGTACTTTATTTTGACTCAGAAATTATATTATGGGATGTTTGGTGCTAGTTGAGCATGGCGTGGGGGATGGGTGCGTCTGAGCTAACACCTCTATGTCTAGAATTATGGGATGTTAGTGTTAATGTTTGTATTCAGTGTTTGGGGTGGAAAGGGTTGACAGAACTTTCAAATGTACATGTGCCTCATTTCCGCTGCTCTTTGTGCCTGTGTTTTACCTCTTTTGGAAGAGAGCCTGTAAAACCCAGTAAGAACAAAGAAAAAATATTAGAAAATTAACAGAGGAGAGAGGGTTGGAGGGAGGGAAAAACAAGATAGACAGGGAACAAAATAAAGTTCTATCAGTGAGGGAGTTTGCTGAGTCAGAGGAAATTATACATGGTGTGAATGAGGCAAAGGAGAGAAAGAGTGTGTGTGTGTGTGTGTGTGTGTGTGAGAGAGAGAGAGAAAGAGAAAGAGAGAGAGAGAGAGAGAGAGAGAGAGAGTGTTTTAAAGCAGTTTGCTTAGTATTAAAGAAGATCCTGTGAGATTTGCCTAAGGAAGAAAGGCTACAAAATCCCAACTAAACCCACTACAGTGAGGTGTGGCTTTTAGAAGAGACAGTTGATGCTACCTACCATGAATGTGGCCTTTGAAGAGACTTTGGATGATAACTATTGTAATACATTATTAGAGAAAAAGGAAATTGTTAAATGGTTACATCATTGAGCATCACCCTTTCAGCTTTACATTGTGCCCTATGACATCACAAGCACAAATACATTAGAGTCCACTAAATCTGTAGTGCTGCTATGAGCACAGGCTTCTTCCTCATACTGCACATGCAGTTCATCATTGTGTTGACTATTTATGCAAACTGGATGGAATGTCTGAGTACTGGACATAAAGGTTAACATGCTTCCTCTTCAATTCAGACCATAAAGCACTAGCAGTCTTCAGAGCATCAAAACTTGTACACTAGTACCGTATTTTCCGCACTATAAGGCGCACCTAAAAGCCTTAAATTTTCTCAAAAATCGGTCGTGCGCCTAATAATCCGGTGCGCCTTATGTGTGCACTGAGTTCCAAAAACTGTTAATATGTTGTGCGACTTTGGTTGGCGTAACAACCGTATGCGCCTTATAACACGGTGCGCCTTATGTATTGGTCAAGTACTGTATAGAAATAGACCCCGTAATTGAGGCGCCTTATAATCCGCCTTCAAGTGCGGAAAATACGGTAAATGCGAGGAGCGAATGGACAGAATTGTTTACATTATATGCTTTAGCTGTGATATTGGCTCTGGTTGTGATCCAAACGCAGAAGAGATACAGCAGTATAATATAGTAGTGTGTAGTAGGCCTTTAGAGTTGCAGTTATGTATGGTAAGGTAAGGTAAGGTATACTTTATTGTCCCAAATGAAAATTTGTCTTGGGCTCAAGAAGTAGCCACTGCATCACATGTGGATTTAGCATTTTTAATAAAACCGACACAGTCTATTATAAGACCTATTTGCTCTATTTATATAATTTTTGTAATTACCTGACCACTTCATGTACTATGCCTGACCACCTACTGTACCTACAGTGGCTCCAGACACATGAATAACAAATCAATGATCTGGACTGAAAGGATGTAGTCATGTGGCCTTGAGTTGCCATGTGACTTGATTTTTTTCTCTCCCTCTCTCCTGCCGGCTCTCTCTTTTTTGGAGTTATGCTTATTGTGGGATGTCAGTGACTGTGCTCATTATTATTATGGGATGTTTATGGGTATGGGAGGGGTGAATGTCCCTATGGTAACGGTTGCTAAGGGCCATGGTGGAATGGGGAAGAGTGTGTATGTGTGTGTAGGGGGGTGGATTATTATGGTCTGTATGTTGCAAGGTAACTATGCAGAGTGGGGGGAGGGGTGAGTCTGTGTGTATATGAGTGTAGGGGGTTATTATGGGATGTCTGCCCCCTGATCTCTTTGTGTGTATGCAAGGGGTGTTAGTGGGAGAGGGAGAGACGACGTTGTACGGACTCTATACCGCAGGAAATCCTATAGCTTTATAATCCACACGAAAGGAACCAATTTGAGCTGCATTTAACTGTTGCTGGACGGAGAGATAAAAGCGCGTGGAAACCGTGCACTTGGAGACCGCCTCAAATTGAATTTTCCTCTCTGTTTCAACCCGCGGCGCTACTCAAGTTGTGTGAGTACCAGCGTTCCACTGGCCGCCGGTGTCTCTCAGAGGAATACCAGTCACCGGACACCAGTAATTGTAAATCCATCGAATACAAAAAGAAAGCGAAGTTTTCCCGAAACATCAAAAGATCAATCCATCGCGCTAACAGATTTAGCCGGTGCAGCTAGCGTACACACACACACACACACACACACACACACACACTCACACTTGTGCGCGTTAGCCTGCGTTGCATGCTAGTTAGTGAAGGAGCTAACAGTTAGCTATAGTGTAGCATCGCTAGCTTGTGAAACATTTGCCGGGTGTAAGTTTCACCGGTTTTTTATTCATTTATTTATTGTGCCTGTGTTCCTATATTGACATATTTGAAATGGTTTAAAACGCCGGAAAGGAAGAAGCTTGTGAAAGATATGAGGGATGTGTGTGTGTGTGTGTGTGTGTGTGTGTATATATCA
>JAFFST010041114.1:5495-36322 GCA_022414735.1 Noturus placidus | reverse complement strand
ATATATATATATATATATATATATATATATATATATATATATTTCCCTTCTTTACAAAACAATCTGTACATTACCCGGGAATTAAATGACTTAAACACTGCTGCAAGGGGGGTTCTCATAATATGGAAAGTGAATTTGCTATTGTCTCCCATGTACCTCTATAGAAATTTATACTACTGTAGTTTACTTACACCTACAAATGGATGTATATGCATGTACACAGTCCCTTATAGCTGACAAAGTGGAGTGCAGGTCTTAAAAACCTTAAGTTTTTGGAAATATCTTGACTATGGTATAGAAAAAGTATTAAATTAGAAGTGCTGATACCTGCAGATTAATTTAATTGACTTGAGATGGGCCTCGTGTCAGTTTCACAGCCCACATCTACAAAAGAAAATGCAGTGGTAGTTCAGTGGTTAAGACATTGGGTTACTGATCGGAAGGTCGTGAGTTCAAACTAGATGTATACATGAAATAAAATGGAAATTGCTTTGGATAAGGAAGTCTGCCAAGTACCGTAAATGTCGAATGTTGACCACAGCGCAGAACATACAGAATATTTGGTTCAGTTGGTTTTATTCAGGGATGAGTTGCTTTCATACTGCAGTCAAACTGCATTAGAACCACTTGCAACTGGTTCGATGGTCAGATGGTGCATGTGAAAGCAATCTGAGAGATGAGCAGAATTAATGGACTTTTACATTTAAAGGTAGATTCTGACATTTTAGTCTGAATTGAGCTTCTGAGGGTTGGCCCACAAGCTAACATGGGATGTAAAGTTGTTTTTGTTGAATGAATGAAATCTAAGCTCTTCGCTTATGTCTATCCTACAGATGATGACCTAGATGAAGACTTGTCAGAGAATGAAGCCCCTAAAGTGAAAAAGAAGAAGAAAGCCAAGAAGAGCAGTCGTGAGAGCAAAAGCAGTAAGAGGCAGCGCTCTCGTAGAGAGGTAGGCCTAACAGATGCCTCACCTTTTAATGAAAATTTTGCTCTCATATTTTGTACACTTTTTAGTGGCTCTTTTTGTTGTCCCAATTTACTGCAATAGCTTTCCTGAGGCCTTGCTGCACTGAAACACTAATATTAATATAGGACATCTTGCTTTGTTGAATATTTTGATGTATTACAATACCTAAGTGCTTTTCCCCTTCAGGATATCCCAATTAGTTCCCCTGAGCCTATAGAGGGGCATGATGTGGATGAGGTGGAAGAAGATGGGCCCATAGGGCGTTCTGACAGCGAGGGCAGTGATTACACGCCTGGCAGGAAGAAGAAGAAGAGACCCAGCACCTCCAGAGACAAAAAGAGGAACAGTGCAGTTGCTGACAGGACCTCCAGTTTGGCTGTCTCTAAGAGGAAGGAGCCTGAGGAAGAAGAGGATGAAGATGATGACGATAGCTCTGTGAGTATTCTGCACTTAACGCTGTTGGTTCAATTTAGAATTGTAGAGCCGTGTTTGGTATAGAGATGTGCGTAGAACAGGGTTCATCTGGTTTTAATGCCCATAGGAGTTCTGTGGCATAATATTATTTGCTAACAAGCATACGTTTGTAGAACTCCCTTGGACCATACGTGTGTGTGTGTGTCCTTATAAATGCCAAATTTATGAAAATAAACATGCATTTGGTTTTGTAAAACTTTTTCCAGGAGCCGAAGACCTCCTCGCAGCTGCTGGATACCTGGGGCATGGAGGACATTGATCATGTCTTTACTGAAGAGGACTACAGGTCTCTTACCAACTACAAGGCCTTTAGTCAGTTTGTAAGGTGCAGTATGCTCAGATCATTCATCCTTTGGATATACTTGAAATACTAAGTTTAAAAATTATATATATATATATATATATTATACCAACCACAGTGTAGTTGAATTGTCAAATCTGATTGGTCAACATTGTATTGTATTGCATTGTGCTGCCTGCACATTTAGCTGATTATATCGCTGTGTATGCATTTAAAAAAATGTGTGTAATATTTTATATATATATATATATATATATATATATTACACACACATAATATGCGTGTATATATATGTATATATATATATATACACGTGTGTGTGTATGTATGTGTGTATATTTTATTTATTTATATATATATATATATATATATAGCACAATATGTGTATCTCACAAAAGGGAGTACACCCATCACATTTTTGTCAATATTTGATTATAACCTTTCATGTGACAACACTGAAGAAATGACACTTTTTGTGTAACAGTGTAAATTTACTGTCCCCTTAAAATAACTCAACACACAGACATTAATGTCTAAACCGCTGGCAACAAAAGTGAGTACACCCCTCAGTGAAAATGTCGAAGTTGGGCCCAAAGTGTCAATATTTTGTGTGGCCACCATAATTTTCCAGCACTGCCTTAACCTTCTTTGGCATGGAGTTCACCAGAGAGTGTGTGTGCGCATACACACACGCACATCGCGCACGCACATAATAGGCTATAGTACAAGCCTGGAAAAGCATCACGAAAAAATGGTTTGCGATCATCAGTGAGTCGGGAGCTTGATGCAGTTATTGCAAGCAAGGGATATGCAACCAGATATTGAGTTTTCAATTAAGACTCTAAGTTCCAATACTTTTGCTCATCCAAATAATGGGTGATCTGCCACCAACGGTGTCATGTTCCAAGTTATGAGGCAATATATGTGGTGGCTGTGGTAGATCGGGGTTTGGCACTAATCTTAGTGTTGGCGGTTTGATGCACCCGACCCAGTGATGAAAGCTGAAAATCTGATCTGTTGTCTCATTAATTTTTTTATCGCAAATGTCTTCCGTGTGTGTGTGTGTGTATCTATCTATCTATTTATTTATTTATTTATTTACTGGAAGAGTCTAAATCTCTTCACTTACCTGCCTTTTTCCAGGCCTCTTATTGCAGCGAAGAACCCAAAGATTGCGGTCTCCAAAATGATGATGGTACTTGGAGCAAAGTGGCGTGAATTCAGCACGAATAATCCCCTGCGTGGTTCTGCCAGCGCCAACGCTGCCCTGGCAGCTGCCAATGTGGCTGCGGCTGTGGAGAGTATGGTGGCAGCTGAGACTCCAGCCACTGCCCCTGCAGCCACTGCACTTGCTGAGCCCCAGCCCCCTCCAGCTCCTCCACTCCGCAAGGCCAAGACTAAAGAGGGAAAGGGTGAGCTGAGACTTCCTTGCTTTAATATGATCTGGATCCTGCAAGCGTGAGCAGAGTGTGTTTTAAACTTCAGTGGTTTGCTAATGTAATACATTGATCGTACCCTTCCATTGATTACTACCAATAGCCAGAATATAATTTTTTTTTAGTCAGTAGCATGAATTTTATGACTTTTATTTGGATGTATACGTTTTCGTCGTGTAGCTTGTTGGGATATTATTTTAGTGAACACTGTAGAACATAAGGGTGCAAAATAGCTTCTAGAGGTAAAAAAATGCCACACATGGAATGGGTCGAAGTGAATGAGGGAGCTGACCGAGCTCCTATGAGTGCTTCAGTAACTAAAATGTTGTAATTGAAATCTCTGACCAGCTGGCATGTTCCTTTCCATAGGTCCTAATGCACGCAGGAAGTCCAAACCTGCTCCCAAACCTCAGGAGAAGAAGGTCAAGACTAAGAAAGTTGCTCCTCTAAAGATCAAGTTGGGTGGCTTCAACAGCAAGAGAAAACGCTCTTCTGTATGTGATCTTTCTTTTTTGTTGTTTGTTTGTATTGTTACTTTCATGTTGCTCCCTACTGTAATGGGCACCATAGCTGACAGACGATTTGTTAATTTTTTGTTTGCTCGTTAAGAGTGAAGATGATGATATGGATGTAGACAGTGACTTTGACGATGGCAGTATTAACAGCGTCTCAGTGTCGGATAGCTCCAATAGCCGCAGCAGCCGCTCGAAAAAGAAACCCAAGCCCAAGAAGAAGAAGAAAGGTGGGGAAAATTGAACTTTGCAATGTTACTCTGAATAAAGCTAATATTTCTAGATGTAATATATTTTCATGACTTCTGCAGGAAGGCCTACATGATCACACACTGTCTAGGGTGTCTTAACTCTCTCGCTCTCTCTCTATTATGTTTAATTCAGTGGATGATGATGCTGATGGCTATGAGACTGACCACCAAGACTACTGTGAGGTGTGTCAGCAGGGAGGAGAAATTATCTTGTGCGATACCTGTCCCAGAGCTTATCACATGGTCTGTTTAGATCCTGATATGGAGAAAGCCCCTGAAGGCACATGGAGCTGTCCACACTGTGTAAGTGACTGTAAATGTGCTCATGTTATCTTAATGCCATAATTCCTGATTGGTGGGTCACATGTAAGATTCCGTGGATGTTTGATCAATGGTGCATAATTTTTTTTTATTTTTTTTTTTTATTGCACTAGTTTTATTTATATAGTTCACAGCAAGTTTTATCAGGAAAGGTTATGCCATTTTTTTACCTTGTTTTCAACCTCCATGCCTTTGAGATAAAAAGGAGGGGGTTGACCATTAACATCTCACTGTTCATATTTTTGTAAGCAAGAAGCTAGCCAGCTGTGATGACTGATTGTATATTTTCCTCTTCAAATCAGTAACTGTGTAGTCGGTGTTATAGATTTAACAAGTGTGTGTATATATGAGAGGAAGAAACCTTGAGAGGAACCAGACACAAAAGGGAAGCCATTCATTTGTTGATGCCAGATAGTTCAATTTATAAATCCCTTTACTACATGGCCAAATAGTGCAATATCCTTTTTGTGTAACCAGGAAATTCATTATAGTTTTAATAGCAAGTCTGTTTTGTTAAACTTATCCACTGTTCACTGATGGAGACTTGAGTGCAAAAGTGTTCATAGCAATTGTAGTTCTAAACCATCATAGTATAACTGTTCATATCAAATGCAGTCCAAAACATCTGCATGGGTTTTTGAGGATGGCCCCACATGACCAGCCTAAGCAACAGCGAGTGATTTACAATTGATGAGCAGGCCAACCAGAAGTAGGGCATCAGGATGGATCAGCCAGGTCCAGAAAGAAGGAGTCAGGATCACTGGTGTCTCAGGAGTAGAATGTGTAGCTTGACCGAAAGAGAGAGAAAAACACATATTACTAGGTATATTTTTCACGTTGTTGAGTGTTGTATGTTGAAAGATCTAAAACTAATGCTTGTATATAGCACTGCATTCATTTGTAGGTAAGAATTGTGGCCGTGTTTGATTTGACGTCACTTGCTGAGCTCTGTGGAGTTTAGGAGGCCATCCCGAATAGGAACTCCGAGTTGTGTAGGTATTTTTGTGTAGTTTCCCTAGTTGGAGGTTATATGCCATATGTAGGATTCCTGCTTGTATGTCAGTCAGACATACTGAAACTAGGGTTGCCAAATAAATAAACTATTCAATTATTGTTCCATGCAGCCAGAGAGGCTATTAGACACTAAATAAATTTTACTATCCTACACCTTCATCAGATCTGACTTTGCATCGAGTGATTTGAATTTACTCTGCTACCCATTACTGCGATAGTGCAGAAAGGTAAAAGGGAACTTTTACCTTTAAAAAGTTCTTTATTAGAAATTTCTTTTTAGCATTAAATACAACTATTTATTTTATTTTTAAAGCAACAAAAAACATGCAATTTCAAGTGTTCTTACAAGGTATTTTATAAAGTGTGTAAAATGTCTCTCAGGAGAAGGAGGGTATTCAGTGGGAAGCACGTGAGGAGGCTTCAGATGGGGAAGAGGAGATCGATACAGGTGGAGGTGAAGCAGAAGAAGATGACCACCACATGGAGTTCTGTAGAGTGTGTAAGGATGGAGGAGAGCTGCTGTGCTGTGACACCTGCCCCTCTTCATACCACATCCACTGCCTTAACCCTCCCTTGCCTGAAATTCCTAATGGAGAGTGGATCTGTCCTCGTTGCACTGTGAGTGAACCATTCAGCTGCAGTGGACAGGTTTAACTGACAAGCAGGGCAACCTGACCGCTTCAGAGTAGAGGACTGTGACCAGTTTTTTAAACGAGAACTTTGTGTGTTACCAGAATTTGAGTATAGGCATCTAATTTATTATCCCATAGGGCTACTTGCACAAACACTTCCATATTGTATTTTTGGCAGTTTCTGCATTTCTCTTTTTTTTGTACCTTCTAGTAAGCTGGAGAAAGGCTTCAAACTGTAATGCGTAATAGTGTATATACTCATTTGAATGTAAGAAAATAGCTGTTAACAGAAATTAACAAATAAGCTAATGTTAGTCTACACTGTTCACTGCAAAGTATCTTGTGTTGCTAACAGGGTGTCTTCACTTGCAAGAATACTGCTCATGATGTTCGTTTCAAGACATATAAGTTAAATCATTTTCACTGCCAGTGTATCAAACGAGTCTGTCTATTTTTCCACGATCACTCATGCACTATAAAAGTAAAATAGTTAAAGCATGTTAGCTGGTCAATCATGTAAAGTCATGTTTACTAATAGTAATTTTGTTCAATGACCCTGCACTTTTGTTTTGTTTTCTTTTTTTTTTTTTTTGTGGAATTCTGACCCTCTCACTGGCTTTGGTTTAATTAGCTGATCTAGTGTAAAAATGTCTGCTACAGACTTTCATGTAGGTGGAAACTGTGACATGGTCATGACCCTACGTCATTTATCATTGTCTCCTGAGATCTCCCTATGCTGTGGAAGCTTAAAGCTGTTAAATTCTGAAGAAGCTGTGCAGAGAGGGACATAGTAGTGCTTATATTTCTTCAGTTGTCTTTGAAAATATTCAGTCTTCAATATCTCCGAACACTCATTTTGATCCTGTTATGAAGGTAAAAAAAAAACCCACTACTGACTAACACAAATAATGCTGCCGGAGACGAGAAAACCGGTAGCCATATCAGAACGTAGTAGCCCTAAGTGCAAGTAGCCCATTGTCAGAGTAGTAAAATAATTTGGCTTGTTAAGTTATTATAATTATTTTGGATTTGGAGTTTCACTTTCTTTGCTTCTTCTGTCAGTGTCCTCCTTTAAAGGGGAAAGTGCAGAAGATCCTCACCTGGCGTTGGGGAGACCCACCTCCACCCACCCCAGTTCCCCGCCCACCCGACCTCCCAGCCAATGCCCCAAACCCTACTCCACTGGCTGGCCGGCCCGAGAGGGAATTCTTTGCAAAGTGGCAGAACATGTCTTATTGGCATTGTTCCTGGGTGTCTGAGCTGCAGGTCTGCACACACATCTTTCACATGTCTTGAACACTGTAAGCTTAGCTTAAGATCTCTTCAAAATAAAAAAAATTCTGAAAAAACATTGCTCAAATACCTCCAGTCTAAGGTTCTCTTCCTTCCTCAGCTGGAACTGCATTGTCAGGTGATGTTCAGAAATTACCAGCGCAAGAATGACATGGATGAGCCCCCACCCATAGACTTTGGAGGTGAAGGTGATGAAGATAAAAGTGAAAAAAGGAAGAACAAAGACCCCATCTATGCCCAGATGGAGGAGAAGTATTACCGCTTTGGTATCAAGATGGAGTGGATGATGATTCACCGCATCCTCAACCACAGGTGAGGCTCCAAGTTCTCCAGTTTCTTTTGGTATTGGAATGGTACAGGCCTTAAAAACAAACATTTATTCACTTTGTAAAAAACACAACCATCAGCAAATTTGGGATTTGTAGCTGGCCACTCGGATTAAAGATAATTTGTGTAATATGCAAATTATACTTTCGTGAACTAGATGGGTTTTTTTTTTTTCGTTTGTCTTGGCTGATTGCCACTTATGGCTATAATAGTGCTAGCCATTTATATAATAATCACAAAAGTTTATGTAGAGCCTAATCTGTGATAGTACTGGTCAAGATGCTGACTCTCTGTATATATAAAATAGGGTTTTCCTCAGTCCTGGTGGGGTCTCTCCAGGAAATAAGAGCTTTTTTTTTTAAATGATTTTATTTATATATTTATTTATTTTTAAACACTTCTGGCCTTTAATTTGTAGAGCAAAGTAACATAGAAAGAAATTTTTAAACAGAATTTCTTGTTGTGCTGAATGAATGATCCCCATGTTTTTCTGTCTGTTCTGGAGATTTTAAGCAAATTAACTTAAACACTCCAAAAAAATGTTTTGTATTTCGGGAACTATGAGGCATGTAAACAACTCTTTCAGCTTACTCCTTGACTCACACCAAACAAAAATGTCTCAAGATCCATTAAGCTTGGTGTCATTCGAATGATGTGCTAAACTGTTGTGTGTGTGTTTTTTTTTTTTTTTTTTTTTTTCTTTTTTCCCCTTTGGTTACGCCTACAAATTTAATCAAATTTATCAAAATTGACAGATTATTTACAGTGTAAGCCTCACAAAAGGTACCAATAACACATTCACCTCTGCTTCTGCCTTTTTACATCTACTTAATCTGTTACTCATATAAAGTACCTGGCTTTGAGGTAGCCTAAAACTTTTGATACATGTAACTCAGTGGGAGTGCTATAATATGGTCATTTGAATAGGGCTCCTACAAATCCTTAAGTCTTAAAATATCTCTTATCAATAGATTTTTGGAATGCAATTTCATAAATGTGTTGCTTTTAACTATGTAGTATTAAATTCTTAGCTTACTATTTATGGCAGATTTAGAAATTACTGTTTGATATACTGTTACATCTTTGAGTATCTAACTTTTATATGCTTCCTGTTTTTATATTTTCTGTCCCTATGTTCTTACATACCCAGCGCTGGGTCACGTAACTTTTCCATTTTTTAAATTAATTTATTTATTTTAACCCTGCTGCTCATTTCCTCTGGGAAAATGGGGAATTGCAAAAAACTCCATATAAATGTTTGGAGGATGAAGAGTAGTTTGCACCAACATGCAATTGTTTGAGGTTAGATGCAAAGCATCTCAAAAGACATCCCAGTTGGACTCGAGTCGGATTACGATTCTCTGTTTCCCCCTATTGTTGGATTTTAAAATGCTTGAGATATGTGCAAAAGAAAGACATATTTTAGTATGCATGGGGGGTCTAAAGAAGATTTGAAAGACTGCAAACTATTTCTGGAACCATTAGTCTTTTGGAGTTTAAATCAGTTTGTTTTTAATTAACCTGCCATAGCTGACGTTATTAAACACAACTGCCACTGGCCATTAGCTTTCAGTAGACCTTAGAACACGCAAAAGTTCATAGATGTTAGTTCAGTGTGAACTATTAAAGTTTTCTGTATGTATATATTTTTCAGGTAAAAATAAAGCTACATTTAAATATGTGTCATATTTTCCTTTCTGGTGCCTAAAAGAAGTCTATTTAATTATTTTTGTCCAGATTCCCACTGTTCTGAGTAAGTGCATGTCATTTATGGCATACTTTTTTTACATTTTAACTTTTTTTTTGATAAATATTATTTTCCCCATTTAAATAAATAATTTAAATAATTAAAATAAAACCCTGAAAGTGTGTGCATAGTTTGAACAGGTTCATGAAGTGCTTAAAAGTACTGGATTTTAGCTAATTGAAATGGAATACCTGGAAAATCTGAATTTTTGTTCAATGTGTTTTAAGTGCCTTCAGCCTGCACTGATTTTTATTTTTTTTTAAAGAAGCATTTACTGTATAGCATGTCTAAAAAAAAAAAAAAAAGTCCTGCTGATGTTTGAGGTGTCTGAATAAGTGAGTAATTTGTGCAAAAATACTGTATCTTTGTGCCCTGTAATATCAATTTGCCAGAGAAGTGTGTAGTGACAATTTTCTTTTTTGTTTTGTTCTCTGGAATGCCCATTCCCCGACTTTGGGAGGCCAATGCTTAACAGTGAAATATTAAGCACACCATTGGTTTGGTGTAGTGTTCTATCCGTTACATTAAAGCACTTTAAGGAGAACTGTTTTGTTTCAAATTAGTGAGTGCAGACGAAGCTAAATCACGGGTAATGAAGCTTTAAACTCAAACTCTTTCTCCTTTTCAGTGTGGATAAGAAAAATAACTGTCACTACCTCATCAAGTGGAGAGACCTGCCGTATGACCAAGCCACCTGGGAGTTAGAAGACATGGAGATCCCAGAGTATGATGCTTACAAACTACAGTACTGGAACCACAGGTATAACTAACACACACACGCTTTTGTCTGTGAATTTCACACAATTGTATTTTACCATTTGGCATGTGCTCTGTAGAAAATCTATAATGAGTCATAATATGTAAAAAGATTGAATTCAAAACGTAAACATGCAAGTTCTTTATTTCAGTGATTTTTAAAAAAAAAAAAAAAACTGTGCTTAGGAAAGTGGGAATTGTGTGTTTTAGAATAACGATGGCTGTAATACACATTTCCAAACTGCTGTTTTAAACTTCACGCCATGCTTGCTGATCTCCATACACTTTTAACTGCATCATTGTATTTGGGTACTTCTCCCTGATAAGGGAGCTCATGATGGGAGATGATGGCAGACCAAGTAAAAAATTGAAGATCAAAGGAAAAATGAAGAGGCTGGACAGACCTCCAGACAACCCAGTTGTTGATGTGAGTCCTGATTTGTGCATATACAATACCTAGTCATAGAAATCAGTCACATGTACAACAAAAACAGGCAATATTATGGTGTTCAGTTGATGCTGACCTTTTTATTTTCCTTTTTTTTCAGCCCACCATAAAGTTTGACCGTCAGCCAGAATATCTCGACACGACAGGCGGCACATTGCATCCTTACCAGCTGGAAGGGCTGAACTGGCTGCGCTTTTCCTGGGCTCAGGGTACTGACACAATCCTGGCTGATGAGATGGGCTTAGGAAAGACTGTGCAGACTGCTGTCTTCCTGTACTCACTCTACAAAGAGGTGTGTGAGGGGAGGGAGGGTTTATGGTGAGCCTTAAGAAGTGAGGGGTTGCCATTTTGAATCAAGAACCCATCAATGGCTGTACAAATTTAATCAACATGGATGGCCATTCCGCATATGGATTGGGTCTAGAAAGTGATGTCTGCCATCTGCTGGCTCAAGTGCAATATGCAAGCATTTGTTCAGACCACACACTGGTGATCTGTGTGGTTTTCATGTGTTGTCATCTCTATATCCAGTACCCAATTGTGCTTAATTGTAATCACTTTTTTTGGTCCTGGCCTAAAAGAACATGTCAGATAAGACAAATGGCTGAATCCACAGAAATTATTTTGTAAAATTGGTGATACTGCATTGCCTGTGAATCGAGTTATACGGTCTTATTTCAGGTTACAATGTGTTCTCACTATTAAGTAGTTTGACGGGTGAAAGCTTTGCACTTCATCATAGACATTTCATTTATAAAAGTTTAAAAAAAAAAAAAAAAGTGTATCAAGACATGAGCCCCAATTACAAATAAGTGTGTACTTGATCAGGGCATGGTTTTCAAAGGTATTCATTTAATATTTAATTTCCTTTCTTTTTAGGGTCACTCTAAAGGGCCATTCTTGGTCAGTGCCCCTCTCTCTACCATTATTAACTGGGAGAGAGAGTTTGAGATGTGGGCTCCTGACATGTACGTGGTCACCTATGTAGGTGACAAGGACAGCAGAGCTGTCATCCGAGAGAACGAGTTCTCGTTTGAAGACAATGCCATCCGCGGCGGGAAAAAGGCTTCCAGAATGAAGGTGGGTTCAACCTTATCGACTAGTTATTTTCTACAATGTAAGTACTACAGTGTAAATTTCAGGACAATTCTCTGCTTTTTTTTTTTTTTTGGTTGTGTTCATATTTATAAAAAAAAAGAAAGCTGCACCTGCTCTCAGCCCTTAATGCTAAATCTGGATATGACTTCATTTGTGTACAATGATCAATTAGATTTCTGGGATTGAATATTGTGCTTTTGGTTCTACGGTTAATTCCTTTTTGTTACGAGTATGAGCATGTTCTTTGATTAATCATTGGACCGTATTATTTAAAAAGATCAGCAGTCTGTTGTCAGCTATATTTTGTTCTCTGTTGGTGTCTCATGATTTTTTTTTTTTTAATCCTTCAATTATTCCTTCACACAGAAAGAGGCTTCAGTAAAGTTTCATGTGCTGCTGACATCCTATGAACTAATCACTATTGACATGGCCATCTTGGGATCCATTGACTGGGCGTGTCTGGTGGTGGACGAGGCACACAGACTCAAAAATAACCAGTCCAAGGTGAGTCCAAAGACATCAAGACAAAGTTATATAGTCAGAGATTGCTATCCACCAAGCTTTATTACCAAGGTATACTGAAAATTTACCCAGATTGAAATGCAAACAAAAAGCAGATTCAGTGAATAGAGAACCCTATTGCTGCCAAAGCGTCCAGACATGTGTACTGCCTGATAGGTTTACAACCTCCCATGCCTGTATAAAAATGCTGAACATGCCCACTTGAACTCAGTTGGATCAAGATGGCAGGAAAAGATCTTTGTGAGGGTTTGTTATGGCTGACTTGTACGTCTGCGTACTAGTCTCTGTTTGCATGTCAGGATTTTGTGCATGGATGCTTGCACAGGGTGAAGTATTCCTACTAGCACGTAACGTGTGCATGTCCTCTTGAACATTTAGGACTGACTGAATTACAGCGAAGAAGAGGCAAGAATTACGCGAGTTCCATGTTTTGCTGTAGGAATAAGTAACAGAAGATAACATGGACATAATGATGTTTTGTAAAGTCATTAATTCAAAGGAAATGACTAATCACTGAAAGACTTCAAGGGTTTTCTCATCTATATTCAACAGTCTGAGTGCCACTTGTATTGAAGCACATCAATCTAACTACAGTTTCCACAATCCAGTGATTGGCAGTGCTTTAGTTTTTATTGTTCGAGTTGCTGTGTTTTTTATATCCCCTACACTGTGTTTATTGGGTGGTCTGTTAGAAGAAAGAGGAAGTAAAATGTGTGATCCTGCAGGATTAAAATGGCCGTTATTATGAACTACAGCCTCACACTTTTATATAATTGTAGAATCTGGTGTGAGGGTGCGGGAAGAGGCAGGTGCAATTTTAGTTATCGCCGTAAAATTGGCACCACATGAAATTAAATAATCACCAAAACTATACCTTTTGTTTTCGCTGATTTGTGCCACAAAAATGAACATTTGTGCTGGTCGGGTGTTCCGTTGTCACTGTTTACCCTGTTTCATCTAAAACGAACAAAATCGGTGCTCTGTTTATGCTCGTGTGGTTGCAAGTGACTCATCTAGCTTGTCACATTAGTGGTAGCAATAAGCTAATCGAGGGAACGTTTGAAAAAGAGAGGATGGATTGTAGAAAGAGGTCTCCCAAGACCATCATACTTTTTTTCATAATGTTACCACAAAGATTGTTCAGCTGGCTGTGATTTAATAAGAACAGGGACCAAAGTGAACTTTGTTGAAATCTTAAGTATAGACTTCAGTGAAAGGGTTTAAAATTGTGGATGAACATGTACCTTAAATGCATGCTACATTAGTCTGAACTGTAATGAAAAACAAAAGCGCCACTGTTCTTCAGATGACCAAAATTAGCCTCTTTCCGCTATAGGTCAGTGCGATTCAGTGCATGGACAGGAACCATTTCAGTGGTATTCCCATCAAAGCATCGTTAAGCTTTCATTGTACACCGATCAGCCATAACACTAAAACCACTGACTGGTGAACCAAATATCATTGATTGTCTAATTACAATGGCACCTGTCAAGGAGTGATTAGGCAGCAAATGGCAGCAAATGGGGAGTGAACCTAGCCTGTCAGAAGAGCTATTGTAGCACATATTGCTGAAAGAGTTAATGTTGGCTTATTATATAAAGGTGTCAGAACACACCTTTTAGATGCAAAGATGTGCAACACAGCTTGCTGCGTAGCCACAGACCGGAAAAGGTAACCATGATGGTCCCTGTCCACAGTCGAAAGCACCTACAATGGGAACCTGAGCATCAAATCTGGACCATGCAACATTGGAAGAATGTCTCCAGGTCTGATGAATGAACTATTTTTACATCATGTGGACTGCCAGGTGTGTGTGCGTGGGGAAGAGATGGCACCACGATGCACTATGGAAAGAAGTCAAGCTGGCTGAGGCAGTGTGATGCTCGGGGCAATGTTCTGCTGGGAAACCTTGGGTCCTGGCATTCATGGGGATGTTACTTTGACACGCACCACCTTTGTAAACATTGTTGCAGACCAAGTACACCCCTTCATTGTAAGGGTATTCCCTAATGGCAGTGGCTCTGCTCCAGTCCTGAGCTTGGGTTATTGTCTGTGCAGAGTTTCTCATCCACTCCCTTAGTCTATTTGGGTTCTCCAGATTTTCTCCCATATACCAAAAACATGCTGGTAGGTGGAGTGTTTTCTCTAAATTGCCTCTAAAGGTCTAAACTCTAAAGGTTAATGTGAGCGTGTGTGATGGATATGTGCTACATGCAAGGATGTTATCTTTTGGAAATGTCCATCACTACAGTACAGTTCCAGAGACTTATTGAATCTATGCCAAGGCACACTGACGCTGTTCTGGCTGCTTGTGGTGGCTAAGCACCTTCCTAAGACAGTGTTGTATTTTCCTTTAATTTGTCTCCTGTCTGTGTATGTATTAGTATTTGCAGGTAGTAATGAAACACAAATGTCAAAATGAACTGGCTGTATAATTAAACGCTGGCTTTTCATTTGGAGTGAACTGTAGACTGCTTGAATGAATGGGTGTGCATTTGTGTTCTAATGCTGTGGCTATTCCTGTGTGTGCTGTGCAGTTTTTCCGAGTGCTGAATAATTACCCCCTTCAGCACAAACTGCTGCTTACGGGAACTCCTCTCCAAAACAACCTGGAAGAGCTCTTCCACCTGCTCAACTTCCTCACGCCAGAGAGATTTAGGTAAGTGTGTGTGTGGACAGAGCAAGACTAGTATCCCATTTGATCATTCAACACAATCCTGACATGTTCACCTTATCCTTTAGCAACCTGGAGGGCTTTCTGGAAGAATTTGCTGATATTGCTAAAGAAGACCAGATCAAGAAACTCCATGACATGCTGGGACCGCACATGCTCAGAAGACTTAAAGCTGATGTGTTCAAGCACATGCCCTCCAAGACTGAGCTCATTGTCCGAGTAGAACTCAGTCCGATGCAGAAGTGAGTGAAGAAATATGGAATGAGTGGAATTAGAGAAAATGGAAAGTAGTTTTATTAAGATACCAGATTTCATCTTTTACCTGACTCTTATTTTTCAATGTCTTTATACTTTGTAGGAAATATTACAAGTTCATCCTTACTCGCAACTTTGAGGCTCTGAACACTCGAGGAGGTGGAAATCAAGTGTCCTTGCTTAATGTGGTAATGGACCTAAAGAAATGTTGCAATCACCCCTACCTTTTCCCTGTAGCTGCTATGGTAAGCTATTTAAAGATTTGTTCAACTTGGACAATATTAATAATTTGGTTAAATTAATATTCAGACCTGCAAACCTTTACACTTTTTATGTAGGAATTCTGCATTTTAACATCAGAGAATGCTGCTCTGAATTATTGCTTAAAAACATGGAATCATTGACTATAGTGTTAACTGACCCCCTGGAAGTCCTGCTCCATCACCCATTCCCTTTCTCACATTGGTAACCTTTTGGCTCTTGTCTAATCTTTGTTATACACTTGAAAGATGCAGCGCCCTTGCGTTCTCTGAATGCACATGGGAATGTTTGTTAAAGTACCATAAAATATATACATTTGTTTGACCTGATAACATTAACAAATAGTCATGTGAAAGAAAATGCTGTTTTGACATTTTGACAAGCAAACATTTGATCATCTTTGAAACAGTGCCTATTAATAAAGATGATGCACTCTATTAACTGACATATTTTGTAATAAATTTCACAATTTAAATGAACAAAGAAAATCACACACATGGAAAAAGTAAGTACACCCCTACATTTTAATCCACATATATACCTTCAACCCGTCCCAGCAAGTTCAGCCCATGAGCTGACTATCTGATTCAATAAGAAGTCTCCAAGAACCATATATAGACAAAGACCAGGCCTTTTAGAATAATGTGCTCTTGACAGACAAATCAAAGATTAAGTTGTTTGGCCACAGTAACAGCAGACATGTTTGGTCAAAGACCATAGACTACTTTTCAGGAGAAGCACCTCCTACTGACTGAAGCACGGTGGTGGAAATGTTATGGTTTGGGGTTGCTTCACTGCCTCAGGGACTGGACATCTTGTATTCATTGATTCAGCTATATATTCTGCATCATATCAAAGGGAGTGTGTGAAGATAATGAGGCCATTTGTCTAAAAGTTGAAGTAGAACTGAATATGGACCTTTCAACAGGATAACGATCCTAAGCACACTAGCAAATCCATGACTGAATGTCTGAAAAAGAACTGGAGGGTTATGGAATGACAGTCAAAGCCTGGATTTGAATCCCATTCAAAAGTTGTGGGTGGATTTGAAATGGTCATTAAATGCTAGAAAACCCTTAAACATCTAGCAACTGAAAGAATATTAAATGGAAGAATGGTCAAAAATTCCAGCAAGCCTGTTGGACAATTATGCAAAATGCCTACAAGAAGTTATTTCTGCTAAATGGGGCAATACTAGCTTCTGAGCCCAGGAGTGTACTTGCGTTTTCCATAGAAGAATATCACGTTGATTTTAAAAGTTTGCAAAAGCTAATTTTCCTTGTGGTTTTGTTCAAGTACATCAACTTTATTAATAGGCATTGTTTCAAAGATGATCAAATGTTTGCAAATATGTAAAAAAAAAAAAAAGAATTATTATTAATTTCTGTGTGTGCAAAGTCCAGATATTCACACTCCAGTTTTTACCTCAGAGAAGTGATTTTTGTATATGTGGTATTCCTCTCTGGTCTGAGCAGGTCTGAATATAGTTGATGTAGAGTTTGGAACTGTTAACTGGTTATAAACTGATTCCTGGTGGGTTGAAACAGGAAGCACCCAAGATGCCAAATGGGATGTATGATGGCAGTGCCCTCACGAAGTCTTCTGGGAAATTGCTGTTGCTTCATAAAATGCTTCGCAAGCTGAAAGAGGGAGGGCACAGAGTGCTTATCTTTTCTCAGGTACATGCACACGCATACACACACAAGCAGTCACAAGCCAAAGTCTATCCATAAGAGGGGAAATGGTTTATTTGTGTGTTACTTGATGTAGATGACTAAAATGTTGGACCTGCTGGAAGACTTCCTGGAGAATGAGGGCTACAAGTATGAACGTATTGATGGAGGTATCACTGGGGCAATGAGACAGGAAGCAATTGACCGCTTCAATGGTAAGTATTTGTTTATAGATTATATTGTACTGACCAAGACACTACTAGGCAGAATAACAGGTGTTAACATTCCTCTAATAGCACTTTTCCACTTGTGGTGTGACACAACTCTGTAAATTAACCATGAACCTGCATATTGTTTTTCTCACTGCCATGTAAATATTACTGTGAGAGCTGATGGTCAGCACTGTTAATTCACTGAAACCTTGTGTGCACAAAAATTACTATTCCATAAAATTAGTTACATTCTTAAGCAATAAATGTGTCTCGTTGGCTAAGGAAGGCTGAACTATTCTCATTTGTCCCTCAGCTCCTGGTGCTGTTCAGTTTGTTTTCCTTCTATCTACTAGAGCTGGAGGCTTGGGTATTAACCTGGCCACAGCTGACACGGTTATCATCTATGACTCAGACTGGAACCCTCACAATGACATTCAGGCAAGTTTATTCGCAACATCACAGCCTTTCTTGTATACACCTAAACAATATTTTGGCCTTCTGTTGACTTGTTTCTAATTTTTATATATATATATATATTTTCTTTCCTCATGTAGGCCTTCAGCAGAGCTCACCGAATTGGTCAGAACAGAAAGGTCATGATTTACCGCTTTGTCACCAAAGCCTCTGTTGAGGAACGAATTACTCAGGTATTGCTTGTTTTTAGAATATTTTACTGAACCTCTGAGATCTATTTTACCCATCCTTTACATTTACTTCTATGCCTCTTTTCTTTTACATAGGTGGCCAAGAAGAAGATGATGCTGACCCACTTGGTGGTACGACCTGGCTTAGGCTCCAAAACGGGATCCATGTCTAAGCAAGAGCTGGATGACATTCTCAAATTCGGCACAGAGGAACTGTTCAAGGACGATGGCGAAGGTGATTAGATTACATTGCCTTATGAGACCTTGACATTCTAACCTGCTTGTTTTGTAAGGGAAGAAGATGAGCAGGATTCTTGATCAAATCTGTGACTCTCACATTTGGACCTATTCTCTTTAAGTAACCATAGTTAAATACCTTGCAATGTTTTTCTGACCACCTTTTATTAGGAGAGAACAAAGAGGAGGACAGCAGTGTGATTCACTATGACGATAAGGCCATAGACCGGCTGCTGGACCGTAACCAGGATGCTACAGATGACACAGAGCTTCAGAGTATGAACGAGTATCTCAGTTCCTTCAAAGTGGCTCAGTATGTGGTCAAGGATGAGGAAGATGAGGTTAGTGTGACGGTCTTTCATGACAACTGATATTGTAGAACAAAAGCATCTTTGTGTTTGAGTGCAAGCTGATGTGTTGAATCCTAAGGTTAAACTGTCTCCTAATTTCCTGTAAAAGGAGGAGGAGGTGCAGAGAGAGATCATTAAGCAGGAGGAGAGTGTGGATCCAGATTATTGGGAGAAGTTGCTTCGGCACCACTATGAACAGCAGCAGGAAGATTTGGCACGCAATCTTGGCAAGGGCAAGCGCATCCGTAAACAAGTCAACTACAATGACGGATCCCAAGAGGACAGAGGTATCGGACAGTGCTTTTAAGCACAAATTCACATGGAGTTCAAGTGTTACGTTTTTAAGTTATGGAATCCGTGTGATCAGAGAATATAAAAGGCCAGCCTTTAAATGTGATGCAGTACCACATATTTCAGTACTTGAAATGTTTTAATTTTGTACATATTACTTTTGTTTTTCTTTTCACAACAGACTGGCAGGATGACCAGTCTGATGGTCAGTCAGACTACTCAGTTGCTTCAGAAGAAGGAGATGAGGACTTTGATGAGCGAGCAGAAGGTAACTGCTTCATCTGTGGCAAGACATCTGTGAAACATTTGTTTGACCTGAAAGGTGATTAGTTTAACTGTGCTAATCTGTTTATATATATTTTTTCTTAATTTAGCAAACTCCCGTAGACCTAACCGAAAAGGGCTCAGAAATGACAAGGATAAGCCTCTGCCCCCCCTGCTGGCCAGAGTTGGAGGCAACATTGAGGTGAGCTTATTCAAGCTTATTTATTTATGTAAATTTAGTCACCAATAAAAATAACCTTACAGTATCAGTAGGGGCGTCCCCCCCCCCCTTAACATATGCATTTATTTTTTAGGTGTTGGGTTTCAATGCACGTCAACGGAAGGCCTTCTTAAATGCTGTAATGCGGTATGGAATGCCACCTCAGGATGCATTCACCACCCAGTGGTTGGTTAGAGACCTACGAGGGAAATCTGAAAAGGAGTTCAAGTATGCATCAACCTTTTTCACTGCTCTATTCGTGACTTCTGTCAGCAATCTTTGGCTAGATGTTATGTAAACTTGATTTTTACCCCCCCCAGGGCATATGTGTCACTTTTTATGAGGCACTTGTGTGAGCCTGGTGCTGATGGTGCTGAAACCTTTGCTGATGGTGTGCCACGAGAAGGGCTGTCACGGCAGCATGTTCTTACTCGAATTGGGGTGATGTCACTCATCCGAAAGAAGGTAAAACCTTTTGAAGTAATGTTTGCCTGATCGTTTGTAGTTCTGTTCTGCTGCACAGACTGGATTTGATTATTCATTTAGTTAAAAGATTGGATTTTACTTAAATGTTTGTTTGACGGCTTGTAAAGAGTCTTGTCTGTTACTGTCATAGCTGTGTTTTGTTCAGTTAATTTTTGCGCTTTTGCAACTCACGGTTGTGCACACTGTCTGTTTCTAGGTGCAAGAATTTGAGCATGTGAATGGTCAGTGGTCCATGCCCTGGATGATGGAGCTGGAAGAAAATAAAAACCTCGCCGCTGCTGGCCACCCTGACTCACCAGGGAAAACTCCTTCCACTGGCACTCCAGCGGACATACAGCCCAACACGCCAGTTCCAGGTTTGCTTCATTTTACAAGCTTTTCTATGGCTTACAGATAAAATCCAATTTGAATACAAAGTGTGTGTGTATGTATGTATATGTGTGTGTGTGTGTGTATGGATGGATGGATCGATCTCAGTCAAATAGGGTTTATTAATTAAACCTTCCTTCTCTGTTCTACAGAAGATACCTCCAAGACAGAAAATGGAACTAAAGAGACTGAAAAAGAGAAAGAAGTGAAGACTGATGGTGAGACTGAACTGCAGAGCACGAAGTCAGAAGCAGAGGTGAGTGATGGCTCATAGTTTTTTTTTGTTTTGTTTTTCCTTGTGCTATGAAGTTTTAAAATTATAGTTAAAAACAAATCCTTTCTTTAGGTCATTGATATTCCTGATGACGACGAGAAAATACCCTCCCCTGCTGAACAGAAAGAAAAAGGAGAGAAAGACCTGGTCTCTGCATCCACTACAGAGACAGAGAAAACAACGGGTAGTGGAGAAGAGGAGAAAGAGAAGAAAACTGGAGAAGCTGCTGAGCAAAGCAAATCTTCTGATGAGGCAAAGACTGAAGATTCTGAAACAGTAAAGGAGGAGTCCACAAACAAAGGTGATTTAAAGTGTATTGGCTCCTGAGTAGCACAACTGTTTAAGGTTTCACAGTGTCATTGGGAATGTTTTAAACTGTTGGCCATATAGTGTTAGTCTTAGTAGTCATGTGATATAAGAAGCCACAGATAGCAGGTTGAGGTTTAGCTACTTTTTTTTTGGATACTTGGATTTTTCAGCTGCAATGTTCTGTATTTTGTTGCGTTACTGATGTTGTAAAACTGACGTGTCAAAGCTAACAGTTAATTTATGTGTGGCGCACACACTAGTATTGCGACTTCAACAGGAAATATAGGTAAGGGCTTTAGTGTGTGATGCATTTTAAATAAGTTAATATGCTATTTTCTTTTGTTTGTGTATGCAACAAAATACTTATAATTGATGTTATCAAGTAGCCTAATAAACCTACATTTCTGCAGGGCAACTACAAATAAATAAAAAAAAAACTTTAAAAACTGGTCACGGGCTAATGATTTGTCCACACCTGATTTAGGTGATGGCCCCTCACTCTAATATATATTTTTCTTAGAAGGCAGACATGATTGTTTGCAAGAGAGAAAGCAGCTAAAGCAACAGTGTTTTGTGAAATCCAAAATTAATGTTTATTTCCATCTGTGTGATAAGATGAAAAAGAAGATAAGACTGAGAAGATGGACACCATTCCTGTTACAGATGAGAAGAAAGGTAGGTAGCAATATATGCATACTTTTTCACTTCTACATTTGAATTCTATTTAAGGAAATTCAATATCTTTATCCTTGTAGAACAAAAGGATGAAAAGGAGTCTGGTAAGATGGAAGAACCGGCCAAGTTACAAAATGGTGATGGTGGCAAAGATTGCATGGCTGCAGGAGCAAGTGAAGAGAAGAAAAAAGCAAAGACCCGTTTCATGTTCAATATTGCAGATGGAGGGTTTACTGGTAAGAAAGATGACCAAATAATTTCTTTGGTTTGTGTGACAGTTGTGTTTTTTGTTGGTTTATTTGTTACATGGTGATGTTTTGCAGAGTTGCACTCCCTGTGGCAGAATGAAGAGCGAGCAGCCACAGTAACTAAGAAAACCAATGAGATCTGGCATCGCCGGCATGACTACTGGCTTCTTGCTGGCATTATACAGTATCCTTTGCACTGTTTCTAGTTCCATGTGCCTGAAGTGTACACATGATCCTTAGCTGGGATGTCCTCTTGAACCAAGGAAAGAATCAGTTTTAGTACCAAATAAAGTAATAAAACATGGAATATTAGTAACGCTGATTCCACTCCAAAATCTCTACTGTGCATCATTTCAAGACCCCATGCTGTCTGTCAAGTAAATGCTGATTGGTTTTGCAGGAAGTGTATTGAGTGAAACACCTAAAACAAGTTTAGCAAAACACTTGGTGACCAAGGTGACTCAATGTTACATTGTCTAAGGCATCTATACTCAACAGGCATATATGGCATTCTCTAGGCTGATAAAGATTTTACAAACAGACTTTCACATCAAAAATAATTTTGTTAGGTTAATAATAACAGGCAAGCTAAAAAAAATCTAAACACATTTCGTACATATTTTTATAGACCTGATAAATTAATTTGTTTGTTCATCTTCAATAATTGCTTTATCCTGTTTAGGGTGGCGGTGGGCCCACAAACAATGGGCATGAGGCAGGACACATGTCCATTGCAGGACACATCGCACACGCATTCACACACTTGGGGTAATTTAGTATAGCCAGTTCACTGAGGTGGGAGGAAACAGGTAAACCTGGTAGAAACTGGAGAACATTCACAAACTCCACACAGGCAGTAACCTGACCGCACAACTGAACTGTGGACCTGAACTTGACTAATAATAATATTATTTATTTATTAATTTATATATATATTTATATTAATTATAGTAATTAGTGCTTGTTTGTTTATTTATTTATTTTACACTGTCTAAATACCAGAATGTTGTGGTAGTACTGGCAACCATACTTATCCCTAATCCCTTACAAGTCCCGGTTGCACTGTATGCACATCTTTAACTCCTTGTTCTCAGACATGGTTATGCTCGGTGGCAGGATATTCAAAACGACGTAAAATTTGCAATCCTCAATGAGCCCTTTAAGGGTGAGATGAACAGAGGAAACTTTCTTGAGATCAAAAACAAGTTCCTGGCCCGGAGATTCAAGGTATAGAGCATTTATTTATTTTTTTATTATTATTTTTATTGTATTTCTGACCTCTTACTTCCTAACTCCCTGTTAGCTTCTGGAGCAGGCGCTGGTGATTGAGGAACAGCTACGAAGGGCAGCATATTTAAACATGACTGAGGATCCTTCTCATCCCTCCATGGCTCTGAACACGCGCTTTAGTGAGGTTGAGTGCCTGGCTGAGTCGCATCAGCACCTCAGCAAGGAGTCCATGTCTGGCAACAAGCCTGCCAATGCCGTCCTGCACAAAGGTGAGCTGCAGCATTAGAAACTATGGCTATTTCAATATACCATCTAAACTCAGTTTGTCTGCTTAGATTTGTTCATTCTGTGAATTTTGTCATTCAGATTTCTTGTGCATTGTAGATGCAGATAAATAAAATGAAAACTGTGAAACCTGCTTTTATAGGCTTTTTTTTCTTTCTTTTTTTTCTGATAGTGCTGAAACAGCTTGAGGAGTTGCTGAGTGACATGAAGGCAGATGTCACCCGTCTCCCAGCAACCATTGCCAGGATACCTCCTGTTGCTGTGCGGCTGCAAATGTCCGAAAGAAACATTCTCAGCCGTTTAGCCAGCCGAGGCCCAGAGACACAGTCCCAGCAGGTACTGACTTATCCCTCTTTATTATAGTGACTGGCATGCAACCTAGAAAATTAGCTTTTACTGTATTGTGGTGGTGGGTTTGGGTTTTTTTTTTTTCCGCTAAACTTTTCAACTTTTTTTAATAATTTTTTTAAAAATATATTTAAATTGTTCCAGGTATCTCAGCAGTAGCCTGCACTGGGCTTAAGCCCACCACTCAAAGCACCACCCACCACCTCTACATTCCCGACTGACACCTCAGATGACATCTCGCCTTAGCTTGAAGCCACACCCCTTTACCTACAGATGGACACGAGTCTGTAGGCAAAAATATGGAGTTTGTGGAATCTGAAGCTGTTTTATTTTCTTTTTTTATTTCTTAGTTCCTCTTTATTAATATTATTGATATAATGTTATTATGATGGTTTTTGGGACCGAAAATAAAAGAGTAATAAAAACCTTTGTCCCACTTTTACACAGTTCTTGTAGATTTGGGTCTTGTGCTATGCTTGCTAGAAATGGTATTTAGTTCTGCAATGAAAGTAACCCTGTCTGCAGGGATCTTCAAATACCAAAATCACTATTCTCAGGTATTTGTACCCCAAATTCACATGAAGACGATAAATAACATACAAATGTAAAGCCACATCTGGCAGCATTCTGATGCACAGTGCTGCACAGTTTATTGAAGGCCTCAGTAGTGGCTGGGTTTTATGCTCGTACAGGCAGTTGGATATGTGGCTTGTGGGACAAGAGAGAATACATTTCTAATGTCCTGTACAATTAAATTAATGTGCATTTTCTGCAGTGATAAAAGTTCCTTAATCTAGTGGAGGTTTGAAACCTGCTGTCCACAAATATCAACATGACAGTTCAAATTCAACTTAGCCACCCAGATTGAAAGACTACAGCTGCTGACACCAAAATGCACAGGACAGTGCCACATGTCGACATGCTTACACCAATGCATTTTGAAGTTGCAGCCATGAAAAATCACATACTTTTTGTGTCACATTTGGACTCAGGGGAGATAAAGTACATCAAGCTACAGCCTGGAGAACCAGTGGCTGTGAGAAGTAGGAAGAGACCTTGTCAGTCGTTTGATGCATTATCCAATTATAGCAGGTTCTGTCTCACAAATTGCATTGGAAATTCAAAAGAAGTGTCAATCCTTTTATGCATCAACCACTGGTTTAACCAAATGAGAAAAAAAAAGATTAGATGGCAGCATTATATAGTACTCCAGCAGACAAGTGTAAAGGGTCTGTTTTTAGGTTTAGACTGTATTGTTTAATTTTTGTTAAAAAAATTCACAAAAATGGCTTCCTGACCACAAATCACGATCCTGCCATGGCCATCCCAGTCCCCTGACTTTAAACATATAGAAAACCTGTGGGGTGAACTGAAGAGGAGAGTCCACCAGCATGGACCTCAAAATTTGAAGGATCTGGAGGATTCTGTATGGAGGAATGGTCTCAGATCCCTCACCATGTGTTCTCCAACCTCATCAGGCATTATAGGAGAAGACTAAGAGCTGTTATCTTTGTAAAAGGAGGTAGCACAAAGTATTGACTAAAAGGGTTGCACACCTATTTTTAACAGATTATTTTTTGGATAAACCTGTCTTGTGTTTGCAATTGTTTGATTTCCATGAGAGCAGAGTATTTTGATGATTTTTTAAAAACAATAAAAAGGTTAAACAAAGAATTTTTCACCACCTATTTTGCTCATGTTTACCAAGTGTGCCAATTTTAGTCGAGGGCACTGTATTTAATGAATGGGCGCGTACTGTAGTTCATGCTTCAGGGTTTATTTGTATACACCTTTCTAACTTCAATAGCATTTGAAGGGAATGACTTCCAGTCATAAAACCAACTGTAAGGTGTTCATGTAGATGTCAGCTATAACACACACCATTTCCATTTTTGACATTTAATAAAATAAACTATGAGGTCATTTGTGAATTTTGCCATGCATTTCACTACTAACTGGACTCATACACAAAATATACCATACTTTAAAGCTCTACAGTATTTGAAGGGAAGTGTTCATCTAGGAGTCATCTATGATTCACCTTTAAAGCTCAATAGCATTTGATTGTTTTGCCATATGAGTAAACCAGAATAAGGAATATCACATCACGGTCTGGAACGTTGAGAAATGAATTTGTTGCTTTAACAGAAACTCAAGTTCACCAGGGGAAGAGATGGCACCAGGATGCACTGTGTGAAGAATACAAGTTGGAGGATGCAGTGTGATGCTCTGGAGGTTTCTGCTGGGAAACCTTGTGTGCTGGCTGGCATAAAGTTGGCTTGACTTTGGACATTTGATATTCGAACGTGAAATTCATATCAAATTTACATGTGATTTATAAGCTTATTTTAGTAAATATCAAAAAATTTCAAAAGTGTGTCATATCTGACATCTATTTGAACTTGTCATGAAGTGGTCATGGATCAATCAAGTTGCAATCATGTGAGCTATCTGCTTTTTGTTTGATTTTTTCTGTTTTATATTTATTTATTTTTGTTCCCCTGTTGATAGTAAATGATTAAGAACCTGTTTTTTTTTTTTTTTTTTCTTCCGTTTTATTTTCTTTTTGGACTGTACAGGACTTCCTCTGATTCATATGATAGTCATGATTGATACACCTTATGGGCTAAAACGCTTACTGATCATGTAAATGTGCTAAATTATTTGGAGTTAGGCAGTTACCTGGCAGCAGCTAAATTGGATAATTATATATATTTACCAAGGGTGCCAATATTTGTGGAGGGAACCATGTGTGTAATGTAGTTTTATATATATATATATATATATATATATATATATATATATATATATATATATATATATATTTTTTTTATTTCATTTGTTAACCGTAACTAGGTATTTAAAAATGTATTATGACATTTGTAAATGAAATATAAAAGGACAGTTAATTTGCAAGTAAGCTTGCTGTCCATTGACTCAAATGATATCTGGAGAATGCAAGGGCCAATATTTACATAGCACAAACTGCAATTAGAAAATATTTGAATCAAAATACCACTCTGTTGATAGGGTTGACTCCACTGCGTCGGAGAGGTACTCCATTTGGTGAACAAACGTCAGAGTATATTCACCTATATTATACTGAATGCTGATGTGTTAATTAGCCCAATAATGTGGGTGTCTTCTTTCATTGGATTACAGCTGCAGATCAAACCCTTATTAATAACTGTTTATGCTGTGTGTGCTTGATAGAAAAGGCTTGAATCAATAGCTGTCTTAATTAGCCTAATACATATCTAACCCTCTAACCCTTCTGCAATATTCTGGCCTCTTATATTTAGCCTTTCTGGGTTCACTTATTAAGTGCTAATTTTACAGATATACTGTATATTGATGTCACAAAGGCAATTGTCCTAATAGCAGAATTTAATGTAGGTTACAATAACCTGAAGGACAAACATGGGAAAAAATGTAAGCCTTTGTTAGGTTTTTAGGCCTAAAGCAGTATACTCAGTGCTTGCAATTGATGTTTTTAGTAAACAGAAAATTGTCAAAATTGACACAGATTGACTCATAATATGACAGTGATTATGACAGTGTGGAAAAAAATCTACACACCCTTGTTAAAATAGCAAGTTTATTAGATTTTGAGATGAAACTGAGATAAATCACATTTTTCGTGATAAAGCATCTGTTTCCACCTTTAATGTGATATAGCGATCAACACAATTCAACTGAAATAGAAACGTTTAATGGAACAAAAAAGAAATAGAAAAAAATATGCACACTCTTTTACAATAGGACATTTGACTGTGCTCAGAATTAACCAATCACATTCAAACTCATGTTCAAAAGTAATTATCAAACACCTCATCAATGAAGGGATTATGATTAACCTAAAATCAGAGTTTCTGGGAATTATAAAGTTTACCGGATAATCTGGAAAAACGTCTGTCATGTCATTTCGGTCTTTATTTTGCACTGTAACATTTCAGACTGTGCATAGTATATGTGGTATAATAATAACAAAACAAACAAATCTAATGAAAGATAAAAGTATATTTATTACATTTTCTTTTCCACACAATTCAAAATAACAAACATCAGTCATGGAATTAGCATCTAAAAAAACAAACATTCAAAACAAAACCAGGGCAAAGCAAAACATTAAACTGGAATTTGCCACATGTATTTTCATTTACAAAGCAATATTAATAACAACAATCATATAATTTCCAACGCTAATTTGTGTCTCTTCGTTTTTATGACTATTTTCATGCCATAGAAGCTTTCTGATGCCGAAGTGAAATCAAATGTGTTCAGTGTTTCTCTGCAGCTTGAGATGCGCATCAGCCTGATGACCTTCTCCTTCTGGCAGTGGCTACGCAAGGCTGTTTTAATGAGATTCCGCAGTGAAAAGCCTTGCTCTGTGGCCATGCTAGAGACTGGAATGATGCAGACTACTTTTGCCAATGTGGCGGAATATACTGTAACTCACTGCAGTCATGGATTAAGACTTTGAAAACTGTCAGAAAAGTTAAAGCTCCATGGCAGCAAAGTGCTGTCATAACTGGAATGGCATCATGCTATATAACTGTGGCATCAACTGAAGGAGTTGCAGATACTTTGTTTTAATATTTTTACCGGACAGTGTCCAACAATTACCAGCTAACGCAAACTCTGCCCCAAATAGAGATCAGCTGTTTCTTTCTGGAAATCTTGATTTCATCTGATTTCGGAAGCCATATTCCACAACGAGCTCTCAAAGCATGTATGGGATCTTATTGTCAAAAGGTATCAATTGGGAGAGGGCTACAAAGAATTTCCAAAACATTATATGAACCGTGGAATACTGTGAAGGCCATCATCAACAAGTGGAGAAAATGGGGCTCCACAATGATATTGCCAAGAACAGGATGTCCATTCAAAATTGATGAAAGGACATGAAGTAATGTTAGAAAATCAGGGCAACTGCCATAAGAGACCTACAGCACTATTAAAGGAGTGTCTCAAAAGGTCTCAAAAACAAAACAGCTTGTCACCCTAAGGATATCATACGATCAGTAAAGCATGGTGGAAGCTGCATGTGGGGCTGCTTCTCTTCAGTTGGGACTGGGGCACTAGTCAAGATAGAGTGATTCATGGATAGCTCCAAATACAAATATATTTTGACCCAAAACTTGCTGGCCTCTGTTAGACACCTGAAAATGAAGAAAAATTCAAATGTCCCAAATAACAAGTCCAAGTCAACAAATGATTGGCTTCAAAAGTAGAAGATCTGTGTTTTTGGAATGGCTTTACAGAAATATTAATGACCAAGTTGAAGGTGATAATGGCAAGCGGAAAACTCTTGTAGGAAAGAAGAAAGCATAAGAGGAACTGAGATTCAAAAAGAGACAACACTCTTTGCTTGTCTATACTGTATAGTAAAATTACACCCTAAAGAATTTTAAAACGGTCTAAAAAAAATCCTTCAATTCCTACCTACTGTCTCTTGTTGCTATGATGCAGCAAAAAATTCAATTAGTGGATGCAAGAAATGGTACTGCTTACAAATTTCCTGAATTAAGCTGGCTATTGTGTAAGTGTTCTGTATGGAATCTGTGTGTGTGTGTGTGTGTGTGTGTGTATATATATAAATACTCTGGAATATGTTGGATCCTGACAAAGATTGAAAGATGTCTTGCTCTGCATTGTCTCTAACACTAGGCATCCTAAGTAGTTTGGTCTTTCAAGATGTTAGTACTGTCAAAATTCCACTTGCTGGCAACAACAACATCAACACAGTCACTAGAAGAATATTTTTAAAGGTAAGTAAATCTTTGCATAGACTGTAATATAAAATGATTAAAATACACACACACAAGCGGGTCTAGTTGTTTGCATTTTAGATTCAAATGCTGTCGGAATACTCCAAAAAGTTATCAAAGATTAAAATATATCATAATGTTTGTAATAGAACCTTCTAAAATAATTTCTATTGATTGATTAATTTCATATTAGTATGGTAAATTTGCTATTTTGGCTTAAACACTAACACCTATGTGTGGACTTATATGTTTGAAAAAGCTGAAATGTTTGTTTTGATGACGAATGCAGTGTTCAGAGTAATTAATATCAGTCACAATTATTTACAACAACAGTCTTAGGAAACATTGACAGATTTTGAAGGTGTTTAAAGCCTTTAAAAGCTATAAAATAAGTGTATGAAGTTGCAGAAGTTTACTAATAAGGTTTCTTATTCCCAACATAAGTTATATCAGATTGAACCAGAGTAAACAGATAAAGAACTTTGATACAGACAAAAAGAGAGCGAGGGAAAATGACAGGGATTAAACCATATGGATCAGGTTCTCATTTAAAACAAATGCTTCTCATTTAAACCAAAATGTTTGATTTTGGTCTCATCCGATATTTTTCCACTAGCTTGTCCATATGAACTTTAGTGAACTACAGACAAGCAGCAATGTTCTTTTTAGAAACAGTGGATTTCTTCTTCCAACCCTGCCATGCACAGCATTGTTGTTCAGTGTTCTCCTGATGGTGGACTCACGAACATTAACATTAGCCAATGTGAGAGAGGCCTTCTTGGTGTGATCATTGTTGGTCAACCACTCCTGAGGAGTGTAACAATGGTCTTGAATTTCCTCCACTTGTACTCAACATGTCTGACTGGATTTTTTTTTTCTGAGGTCCTCAGGAATCTCCTTTGTTCATGCCTTGATACACTTCCACAACGATGTGTTGTGAAGAGCAGATTGATTAGATCCATGTTCTTTAAATATTACAGGGTGCTTACTCACAGCTGATTGTCATCTCATTGATAGAAAACACCTGACTCTAATTTGCCCTTCCAATTAACTGCAATTTTTAGAGGTTCACATACTTTTGTCACACACAGATAAGTAATAGTGGATCATTTACCTCAATAAATAAATGACCAAGTATAATATTGTCTCATTTGATAAAATTGGGTTCTCTTTGTCTACTATATATATATATATATATATATATGGCCATTTTCCGCTTTCCATTCACATCAACAAGGCATTTCCACTCACAGAACTGTCGCTCATTCTAAGTTTTATTTTTTTTTTGCAACTCTAGAGACTATTGAACTATTACTATTAAACTCTAGAGACCATTGTGTGTGAAAATCCCAAGAGATCAGCAGTTTTTTAAATATTCAAACCAACCATTGTGGCACCAACTACCATGCCATGGTTAAAGTCATGGAGATCACAGTTTTTTCATTCTGATGTGAGTATATACATACAGATACATGTATGTGTATACGTATACGTGGGTACACAGTGGCATAGTGGTTAGCACGCTTGCCTCATTTGCCATTATAGACATTTTTACTACTTTTTCATTTCGCAAACACTTGGAAAGTTATGTCTCTAGACCTTTTTTCTTGAAAGACACTCTTTCACATTTTATTTAACCAATTCAATCA